>UCOH01008278.1:0-34756 GCA_900474275.1 Synergus japonicus | reverse complement strand
AGAAAAACGTTATAGCTTTTTTAGTTTTCCCATTAAAGCCAAAAAAATGACATAAAACCGATTTTAATTCATTTTTCATTGATTCACCTTGCGCTCACGCCATCAGTTTTTTTTAAAGTTTACCGTTTTTTGACAGAAAGATGATCTCCGATTCGCCTGCTTTTATGATTAAATAAAATAAATTCTTGAAGTTAAATCAATAATGATTCTACATTTGAAGTGACACATTTTATTTATGTAAAATGGAAGTAGAATGACAATCCTAATATTTAGATCACTAATAATAAAAATTAAACTATATGATCCTCATAAAAGTTTTAACTCACATATAGTTCAGTCCTACATATTTGTATAACAACTTTTACAATAAAAATTTAGAACCATCAGATTAATATACCCCAGCATATTATTCAAGTAAATTTTTTATTTTTAAAATTTTATGTTGCAGGAAACGAAATTAAGGGATTTGTATGCAGACCTTTTCGGCAATACTCTTCCTTACTACCATCAAATTATAGCGAAGTACTGCATTCAAAACGGTGAGGACAGAAATGTTCGCCCTGGTGCCTGTAAGTCTGTTTTAGACTTATTCTGCGAAGCCGGTAACTTCGAAGCGGTGAAGGAGTTGATTGAGCGCTCTGCAGAAACCCAAGACACACTCGCAAACACCACAATAAAATGTGCTATAAGAGGAGGAATTCCACTAATAGTCGAACTAATCGTGAACAAACTTGACCCTAGTACTATTCGAAATATAAATAGAGATTATTTAAAATCACCCCTGATAATGGCAATTACCGAAATGTGGAACCATCCAAATATTTGCGAGATCGTAGAAATCTTGCTACGAGCTGGCATTAATATAAATGATCCGATTAATTTATTGCATAAAGAAAGTGTACTTCATCATGTTTGCAAGAATAAAGCCAGTCCTTTAAAACTTCTTAGATTACTTTTTAGGTATAACGCGAATATTAATGCCGTATATGTTCAGGGACGTAAGGTGATAACACCTCTCAGTTATGTATTTGGTAGATTCTATGATCCATTTGAGTTGGGCAATAGCTTAAGTGAATATGAAATACAGAAAATTCAGATCATTTTAAAACATTTTGCTAAAATGATAAGAAATAACCAGGATATTCTTACACTGAACATGAAGATGGTACGCCATTATCTGAATATCCAATCGGAATTACAGTTAATGAAAAATCCAGTTAGCGAGTTAAATGGATTTTCGCCTTACGATCTTATAACGAAAGATATAGACATCGCGGGTAGAATTGTGGAAAATAAAAACATAACCAGTATATTGTCTCCTGTAGTAGAAAAATTGCCGTTTTACGGAGATGCTTTAAAAACTAAGTTTGAAGAGATTGTTTTGCGACGAGAAAGATTTTTATCAACGTGTAGTTTATTTTCGGAACACATTTCAAATAAATTACCTGTAGAGCTTGTTGAGAAGTGTTGTACTCTTCTGTCAACAGATGATTTAGAGAACTTTTCCAAAGCTATGTGTAAGGGTAGATAATTTTTAAGTTTTAATTTAGCTTTAAGTTGTAAATATATTTTATGGTAAATATAAATAAAACATAACATTTAAAAGAAACACTTTTGATTTTTTAACCCTTCTTGATCCAGTCTAAATTTAAGCATACTTTGAAAATAATCAAAAAACAAGTTTTGATTTTATTCATAAAACTTTATTTTCTTATAAAAATGCCCTTTTTTGAATTTTTAAAAATATGTTAAAGATTTGAGAGAAGCTTATAATTGAAAATGAAATGTATAAAGGTGCAGTCCCATGTCGGCAGTCGGCGTAACGTAAAGCTGAAATTCATGGGAGTGAAAGAGACAAATAGATTTGCCTATTCTGTCACTCTCATGAGTTTCTGCTATACGTCGATAGTCGACGTCTTTTGCCGACATGGGACTGCACCTTAATTTTCAATCTTTACCTTTATTGGTTAGGTATATCGATATGAATCTAGAATGACAAAACATACTATTACAAATAAATTAAAAATACTATTACACATGCGAACAGTTTTTGAAATAAGTGAGTGCTAATTTGAATTCATTATATTTAATTATTTATATTTATTCAAATTTAATTTGGTTTTTATGGTAGCAGAAAACGCAAAGCAGAAAATCATTAGAGTGTAAGAGAGAGAAAATCTATCTGTGTTTTTCACTCTTACGATTTTCTGCTTTCTGCTTTGCGTTTTCTGCGACCATTAGATGGCACCCTGAGGGTGCCGTCCCATGTAGGCGCAAAACGCAGAGCGTAAAATGAACAGCCAATTGCAGAATACTTTTAGATTTCTGTTTTCTCAAAGATTCTCTATCATTGACTGTTCGTTTTGCGCTTTGCATTTTGCGCCTGCATGGGATTCTACCCTCACTCTACCATGTGAATAGCACATAAGTTTGTCTCATTCCACATTTTCCACACATTTTACCCGGAAAATATGCCAGAATGAGACAAACTTATGAGATAGTCACATGGTAAAGTGAGAAGATGAACATTTTCCTAAAAGCGTGTAATCAGGCCTTTATGCAAGGTTGATGTGCCAGCTGAGTTTCTAATGGGGCATGGAGCAGCCATATAACCATTGGAAGTTTCGTGGCTTTCGATTGGCTGATTTTTTGCGTGGCTTATGATTGGTAGATTTTTAAAGCCCGCACTCAAATCTCAACCAATCGAAAGCCAAGAAACTTCCCACGGTAACATGGCCGCCTATACACAGGTCCCCCCCCTTACTTACTTGGTCACAGGCCCAGCAGGCTTGGGCTTCAACCTGTGACCACCGGTAGTTTTATAGGTGGTGAGACACTCTGTATAAAAGATACATATTTAGGTATTAAAACTTTTTATATAATACATTTTAGAAAAAAGTTGGCGTCCCATGCATCCAGAATGCGTTTTTGCGTAAAACAATGGAAGTGAGAGAGACGCACTATACTTTTATCCCTCTCACTCTCATGGTTCTGCGCAAAAATGCAGCGCATTCTGGATCCATGTCCCATGGTTCCATGGGACACCAGTGTCCCATGAATGTAATTACCAGGGCCGTATATAGGTTTGTGTAGCACCGGGGCCAGCATTTGGTGGGGGCCCCTACATTTTTCTGGATATAAACAAGGATCAAGTGTAACAATATCATCTCAATTCATATCGCGATGTATGTCGTTTTCCAGACTGAAAAGCATTAGATTTGATAAACGTTCTTACTTCATTGGTGGGGGTTCCTAATTGGTGGGAAGCTGTGGACCCTGGGGCCATGGCCCCTTTAGTAAACGCGGCCCTGGACTCCGCGATCAGAATATCAGATGCAGTACACATTCCACAATCAACGGCTGGACCACGTGTTGCTCAGACAGCTGATAAATTGAAATACACTCTCCAGTGATTTAAAGTTTCTAAAAACAATTAAACTGTTATGGATCTCTAAAAATATTCTGTTTTTGGTTGTATTTTAATTTTAAGACTTCAGAGTTGCTACGAATCTGTTAAAAATCTTCAAGGAAAAATAACAGGTAAGAAAAATATGACATTTTTTAATAAAAAAAAACTGTTTTTACGTTCTTCGACCTTGTTATAAATTAAATTTAAATGAAAAATTAAGGTAATGGTGTATAATAAATCTAGCGTTACCAGAAAAATATTATTGTTAAATATGAAGACCTTTTTTGGACCAAGAAGAAAAAAAAACTGAAAAAATAGAATTAAGGGTGTTGAACAAAAGTTTAATCTTCAGGCTATGTAAGACTTACCCGATCCCTATTTTACCGACATTTTTTTCAACGCTATATCTACATTTATTGAGATATCAAGTTAAAAATTTCTGAAATTAAAGAAAATATGCTAAGGTATATGTTTATCTGGTCTTAAATTTTTGTAAAAATAAAAAAAATTTGTTGAAAAATTTTTTTTATACAATTTTCAATATTTAGGGCCAGATAAACGTACCTTAATCCTTTGGCTTCAGTTTTAGAAATTTTCAATTTGATATCTCAATAAATGTAGACGCAGCGTTGTAGAGAAAAAAATTTCGGGAAGGTAGGGATAGGGTAAGTCTTACATGGCCTTAAATTAAATTTCTTAATTTTACTCAACGAATGTCTAAAAAGATTACCTCTACATCAGTTCTCTATTTTGAAATAAAAGTATGGCTATAGACAAAAATACGTTACATTTTAATCATTTTTTCATAAAACGAATAATTCGATATCTATTATCAAAATTCAAACGTTTCATTTTACACAAAAAGTATTAGAATTAGACCATTTTTAGCTCTGTACACATACTTCTATTTAAAAAATAAGTACCAGTACATAGGGAAAAAATATCTAATCTAAGGGTTTTGGAACCAAATTCTAATCTAAAAATTAAATTTTGAAGTTAGATCTTGAATTCTTCGTTTTACGCAAAAAGTATTGAAACTAAATATTTTTTCGCTCTGTACGCAGTCTCATATTTGAAAAAAGATTAGTGCTACAGACGAAAAAAATATTTATCCATAATTTTATTTTAGTAAAATGGAGAATGGAATTTTGAGCTTAACACTTGGGTCCAACGCCCTTAATTATTTCTTAAATAAACTGAAGAAATCAAATTTTATAGTATATGGGATACAACACCCTTAAATCTACACTCGAATTGAAACACGAAATAAGAAAAAAAAAATTGTAAACAAAATCGTCCGAAAATTATCAAGAATAATTTTTTGTAAAATACTTTTTAACTGGTCAAATACAGGAATTGTTACTAAAATTACTATAGTTATTATTCGAATTTTTGAAGCAGAAGAAAATAAAATTTATTTGTACAGTGATTGATAAATTAATTGGTAAATAAGTCAGCCAAAAGATCAACTATTCTTACGACATATTGATTACGATAGACATTATGTTGTTAAGAGATAAGTTTCTCTTTCATCATCACTTTCAGCAGGGGGTCGGGTTGCTCTTATGTTTCAGAAGTCAGTACAGAAAGTCAAGTAGAGTCTTCAGTAAAGGTCTCAATTTTTATAAAGTTCATAAATATCTATTTATTCTTTTAGAAATTTTGGTTTGTTATTATATTTTAAAATACTACCTAAAATTTAAGTCCGAATCTTTTTACATTTTTTTTAAAGAATATTTCTGAAACTTATAATTTTTTATTTTTTTTTCAGTGAATCTTCGCCATGATTTTAAAATTCTACAAAACACCGGGCTTGAAATGCGGCCACTTTGCAAAGAAATTAAATGCAATTTCTCGAGTTGCAAATGTTGCTGATCTAGAAACCGAACTATGTTATTACATCGAGGCAAAAACTGGATTCGATAAAAAAGAAGTTGACCTTTTAAAGTGGATTTTGGTTTCTCCCTTTGAACGAGACGAGCTGAAGGAAACAAGTGCTTTTGAAAATGAAGATAGCAAAAGTATTTTAATTGAAATAGGACCAAGGTATGTGTAAAAATATATTTAATTTTTATGTATAATTGTACCTAAAATAATTTTCTTTCTATAGTTACTTATTTTTATTTATTTGCAGACTAAACTTCTCAACACCATTTTCAAGTAACGCAGTCTCGATTTGCAAGTCTGTGCACTTGGATAAAGTCACAAGAATCGAAGTTTCGACGAGATATCTTGTTCGTCTTCAATCTACTGTAGATAAAACCACAGAAAATGAAGTAAGAATTTCTATATAAAGAAATATTGTAAAATGTTTAAAATTGAATTATGGGTACAGAGCGAAAAATTTCTCCGTTTTAAGAAATATTTTTTATAATATAAAAAAGATTAATTCTGAGGTTAGATTTCGAATTTTTCGATTTGTGCAAAAAATATTTAAATTAAATATTTCCTAGCTTTGTACGCATAATTCTATTTTTAAAAAATAAGTACCGATACGGACCAAAAAAGTCTCTAATTAAAATATATTTGTTAAGTAAAATGAAGAAATCAAAATTTTTAATTAGATTTTGGACTAACAGCCTTAAAATATTTAAAGAAATTTTTAAATACATATTTTTTTTCTGTAGATTGTGGACGCCCTACACGATAGAATGACAGAATGTCGTTATTCAATTCCGATAGAAACTTTTGATCACGGTTTTCGTCCGGAAGAATGGTTCGAAGTCGATGTTATGAAGGAAGGTCGAAAAGCCTTAGAAGATGTAAATTCAAAATTAGGTAAAACCTTCACTTTTTAATAATTAAAAAATACTTTTAATTCTAAAAAATTCTTACGAGTTTTTTTTCAGGCTTGGCCTTTGACAATTGGGACCTGGATTTCTATACGGATTTATTTCGCACAAAATTGAAGCGAAACCCAACAAGTGTGGAGTGTTTTGATTTAGCACAATCAAATAGTGAACATAGTCGTCATTGGTTTTTTAAGGGGCGAATGATTATCGATGGAGAGGAAAAGAAGGAATCTCTTATTGATATGATAATAGATACGCAGTCTACCTCGAATCCCAATAATGTTATTAAGTTCAGTGACAATAGCAGTGCGATTGAGGGATTTGAAGTGACTGCTCTTCGGCCTAATGAAACAAACACAGCAAGTAATTTTCGTTTGGAAAAACTGAAGCAACATCTCATTTTTACTGCGGAAACTCACAATTTTCCGACTGGGGTCGCACCATTTAGGTATGTGGAAAAATAGGTCCTGGATTTTTTCAATTATTTTTTCCAACTCAGCTAAAATTTTCAAATAAATTTTTAGTGGAGCTACAACTGGAACTGGAGGTCGTTTAAGGGACGTCCAAGGTGTAGGTCGAGGTGGTTACTACATCGCCGGAACTGCTGGATATTCGGTTGGAAATTTACATATTCCAGGTATGTATGGAAATCAACGTGGAATTTCACGAAGACTGTCCAAATAATTTCAATACAAATAGAAATTGACATTTATGTTAACTATTTTATTTTTGTTGTATTACTTATATAGCTTTTATAATTTACTTAACAAATTTCAGAAACTATCCAAAGATTTCGAAGGATTATAAATAATTTTCAGGAATTCTCTGAGATTTTTTAGGTTTCTAATGATTTCAAGACATTTTCAATAATTTCAAAGAATTTTAAAATATTTTGAAGTTTTTCTTGGAATTTAAAGTATTTGAAATGATTTTGAGGAATTTTAAAAGGTTTTGAAGGAATTTCTTGGAATTTTAAGATGCTTTCAGGAATTTCAAGAAATTTCAATAAATTTTAAGAGATAAATATTGATTTTAAGGAATTTTAAACTTCCTTGAGAAATTATAAAGGATTTCATGACATTTTTATAATTTTCTAAAGATTTTGTGGAATTTTAGGGAATTTTGAAAATTTTAAAACTTTTTTACGTACTTTAAGGGATTTAAAAGTTTTTCGTGGAATTATACAGGAATTTAAAAAACTTGTTAGAAGTTTAAGAGATTTTAAAGAATTATAGATATTATGGTGGAATTTAAAAGTATTTTAAAAAGCTTGTAAGAATTTTAAGAAATTTTAATTATTTTAAAGTGATTTCACAAAATTTTTATGATTTGTAAAAGATTTTGTAGAAGTTTAAGGAATTTCAAGAGGCTTTCAAGAATTTAAAAAAATCTTTACATATTTTACGGGATTTTAAAGTTTTTCGTGGAATTTGAAAGGTTTTAAGAAGCTTGTAAAAATTGTATATAATTCTGACATGTTAAAAATGATTTTAAGGTATTTTAATAATATTCATAGAATTTAAAAAAATTGCCAGTCATTTTTTATTTGTAAAGATTTTGTGAGATTTTTTATTTCTAGAGTTTTTTTAAGAGATTTTAACGCACTTTAGGGAATTTTAAAGAATTTCACGAGACTTTTATGATTTGTAAATGATTTTGTAAAATAATTGTAAAGGATTTAATGGAATTTAAAATATTTTATTGGAATTTTGAGATATCTATAGGTGTTTGTAGGAATTTCAATAGGTTTCCAATATTTGAAAGAAATTTTTGTGCATTTTAAGAGATTCTGTAAATGTTTTATGGAATTTTTAAGTATTAGAGGAAATTTTAAGAGAATTTTAGGAATTTTAAAAGATTTTTTAGTTTATCTTGAAATTTAAATTATTTCAAAGGATTTTAAGGAATTTTTAAAAGATTCGTGAAAATTCAAGGGATCTCATGAAGGAATTTCATGGAATTTTAAGATGTTTCTAGGAATTTCAAGAAATTTCAATGAATTTTAAGAGATCTTTTCAAAAGTAGTTGTAAATTCGAGAGATTTTTAGGAATGTTAAATGTTGTGATGTGATTTTAAATTTCAAAAGATTTAAAGTTATATTAAAGTTTTGAATAATTTCAATAGTATTATTATTGAAAATTTATACGTATTTTTAATACTTTTCTGTCCCAATAGAATACGAACTACCATGGGAAGAAAAGGATGTTTATCCCACGAATATGGCCTCGCCTCTGGAAATCATAGTGGAGGCCAGTAATGGAGCTTCAGATTACGGAAACAAATTTGGAGAACCAGTGATTTCTGGGTTTGCAAGATCTTTTGGAATGAAAAACGCAGGAGGAGAAAGGCGAGAGTGGATCAAACCAATTATGTTTAGTGGTGGAATGGGCAGCATGGATGCGAATATGACCCAGAAAATGACACCAGAAAAAGGTTTCTATCCTTTCAAAATACCTTTACTCTAACTTCATAATTGTATTAAATAATTTCTAATAAATTTATTTTTATTACTTTAGGCATGAAGGTCGTAAAAATTGGTGGTCCAGTCTACAGAATTGGAGTCGGTGGAGGTTCTGCAAGTTCTGTAGAGGTAATTTTCCCTTAAATTATCTTTTCAAAAATATTTTTCTGAAGCTGCTTCTTCAGGGTTTGAGTCCGACGTCCTTAAAAATATCTCATTTATAAATTTACAATTTCTCTTTCAGGTGCAAGGCGACAACAAATCGGATCTCGATTTCGGAGCGGTGCAAAGAGGCGACGCAGAAATGGAACAAAAGTTGAATCGACTGGTACGCGCTTGCATGGAAATGGGAGAAAGAAATCCGATTTTGAGTATCCATGACCAAGGCGCTGGTGGAAATGGTAAAATAGCCAATAAGCCTTAAATATTGTTCTATAAGACACTGAAATTCTGAAATATATAAAAATTAATTTTATTATTACATTTCTTTTACAGGAAATGTACTGAAGGAACTTGTCGAACCCGCAGGAGCCGTGATATTTACGAAGAAATTTGATTTGGGGGATCCCAGCCTTTCAACCTTGGAACTTTGGGGTGCAGAATATCAAGAAAATGACGCGATTCTCTGCAAACGTGAAGATGTGCCCCTTCTTCAGAAAATAGCAGAGCGCGAAAAGTGTCCAATCAATTTTGTTGGGACCGTAACTGGAAGTGGAAAGATTATTCTTTCGGAAGAAGAAGATTGCGACGATTCAAAATATTTGGAAGGATTAGAAATGAGTGGTAAACATCCGGTTAATCTCGAACTCGAGTTGGTCCTTGGAAAGATGCCTAGCAAAGTAAGTGGAAAATTATCAAGGATTGAATGTTCTTATTTTCCAGAAGAAGATAATTATCATTTACTTTTTCAGACCTTCGACCTCCGAAGAGAGCAACGAAAATTAAATACTTGTAATTTACCAAAAGATTTAAGCGTGAGAGCCGCTCTTGAAAGAGTTTTGAGATTACCGTCAGTCGCCAGCAAACGATACTTGACGAATAAAGTTGATCGTTGTGTGACGGGATTAATTGCTCAACAACAGTGTGTTGGTCCTTTACATACTCCCCTTGCTGACGTCGCTGTTACAACTATTTCACACTTTTCTACTGTAAGTTTAAGAGTTATTAGTTTAGGGTAAAAACAAGAAAAGAGAGATTTTCTATTCCTGAGTATTCACTGGCGGTTTTATTTCAGGAAGGAATTGCTTCTTCGATTGGTGAACAACCAATAAAAGGCCTTGTAGATGCTGCCGCAGGTGCAAGGATGACAGTCACAGAATCTCTCACAAATTTAGTTTTCGCCCCAATTTCGGATCTGAAGGTAAAAATCAATCTTAAGGGCTTTGAAACTAATTTCTAACGTTAAAATCAAATTTCCTCATTTTACTCTAAAAATATTATAATTAAATATTTTTTCGCTCTGTAGTAGTATTCATTTCTTAATTTCAAATTTGTGTACAGAGCGAAAATACATGCAATTTTAATACTTTTTCTATAAAATGAAAAATTGTAATTTTGGTTTTATATTAACGGTTTTTTTTTATTTATCTAGGATGTCAAATGCAGTGGAAATTGGATGTGGGCTGCAAAATTGCCAGGAGAAGGTGCAGCATTGTACGAAGCATGTTTTGCGATGTGCTCTTTAATGAAAGAATTGGGAGTTGCTATTGACGGAGGAAAAGATTCACTTAGTATGGCTGCAAGAATCGGAAAAGATGTTGTTAAAGCACCTGGAACTCTTGTTGTTTCTTGTTATGCGTCTTGTCCAGATGTTACAAAGGTAATGAAAACCTACTTTTCTGAGGATCTGAGGATACAGAATATGTATTCAGGGTTTTTAGCAGACCGGGAAAAATCGGGAAAAACCTGGAAACTTCATTAAGAACTAAAATTTGTTTATTTTATTGAAAAATCGACGTTTTTCTGCTTTATCTTCTTTTTAGTCTATTAGAAAATCAAAACACGATTATTTTTCTTACTTCCTATAACTTCAAGTCATTCAAACATTTTTTAAGAACTCGAAGGAATTTTAAGAAAACTCGAGAGATTTTTAATGATTTTTAAAAGATTTTGTGTAATTTTTAAGTATTTCATGGAATTTATTGATATTTCTAATACACTCAACTTCCCCAATAGTAATGTTCCCCAATAGTAACATGTTCCAAATAGTAAAGACATTTCGTTCCCAATAGTAAACAGAATATTTCACAATTAACACTTGATAACTACTGCACATGCGTTACGATCGGCATATGATTGGCTGTATTTGTATTTGATGTGACGCATGCGCGATTGATGTGAAATTTGAGGGAAGGAATTTTTTTACTATTGGAAACGACTCTGGTTTCGACTTCTTTACTATAGGGGAAGTCGAGTGTACTTTTAATGTATTTTAAAGGATAAAAAGGTATTTTAATTGTTATCGTAGAATTTTAAAGAATTTCAAGAAGTTTCTGGGAATTTTAAGAGATTTCAAAGGTTTTTCGTGAAATTTTAAAAGATTTAGAAAGGTTTTTGAGATTTTAAGGGATTTTAAGTCTTGTCGTGGAATTTCGAGGATTTTCGAAATTTTAAAATTCAGAAGTTTTATTTTTTATAAGAATGTTAATGAATTTTTAATGAATTTAAAGGATTTTTAAATGTTGTCATAAAATTTTTTTAAATTTGAAGACGTTTCTGGGTATTTTAAGAGGTTTTCACGAATTTGAACAGGTTTCAAAAGATTTTTATGGAATATAAAAGATTTAAAAATATTTCAGGATATTTTATTGAATTTGATTTGGTATTTGATTTGAATTTAGTGATCAGGACTTCAGATTAAAAAAATATCTCTTTCAGGTTGTCACTCCCGATTTGAAAGGCCCTTCACTGAAAAAAGAAGGAAGCCTAATTTTCATCGACTTATCGAATGGAAAAAGTCGACTCGGTGGAACAGCTTTGGCCCAAGTTTTCAAGCAACTTGGCAACGAAACTCCAGATCTTGAAGATTCAATCCTTTTGAGAAACGCTTTCAATGTTATTCAAGATTTGATAAAAGGTAAACTTAGTAAACAATATGTTAAAAAACTAACAAAAATCTATTTTGTTACAATAAATATAATTAACGTTTGCGTCACTTTTAGAAAAGAAGATTTTATCAGGCCACGATGTAAGCGATGGAGGATTGATCACTTGTATTTTAGAGATGAGTTTCGCCGGAATTTCCGGAATCGAAGTGAATATCAGTCACAAAACAGGATCTTCGATTCCAATCTTATTCGCTGAAGAAGTGGGTTGGGTTTTAGAAGTAGATCCAAATGAACTTCAAAACGTTTTAGGGAAATTCAAAACTCTCAGGGTTCCTGCTTTTTTGATCGGAAAGTCCACTGGTTATGGTTTAACTTCTAAGGTAAAAATCAAATATTTAATTCTTAAGGGTGTTAGACTCAAGTTTTAAGATAAAAATTCCATTTTTCCATTTTACTCAACGATTATTGGAAATAGATATTTAATTTTCTCGTTCTACTTGGTTTTAACACACTTTTAAGTTTGTATAGCAATTCTCTAAAATAAAAAAATCATATTTATATTACAGATCAACGTATCAGTGAATGACGAAAATGTTCTCTCTTCTTCTGTCATCGATTTAATGAAAATTTGGGAGGAGACGAGTTACAGATTAGAATGTCGTCAAACTAACATGGAATGTGCCTTGCAAGAATTCAAAGAATTAAAGGACAGAACTGCACCTGCTTATAAACTTACTTTCGATCCTGATCTGAAGTCGAAGTTAGAGAAGCCTTTAACTCGTAAGACAATTTTATTTCTTAATATAATAGATACTGTATTTTAGAATAGAAAATGAAATTGCTTAAGGCTCTTGAAATCATATTCCAATTCCTGACTTTACTCAACAAATATTATAATTATATATTTTTTCGCTCTGTACCCATAATTTTATTTGGAAAATGAGTACGGATACAGAGCGAAAAAATGTCTACTTATAATATTTCTTGAGTAAAATGAGGAAACTGAATTTAGAGGTTGAAAAAATACAATACCTTTAAAAAATTATTATTTTTTTTTACAGAAAAAATTAAAGTAGCTGTGATTCGAGAGGAAGGAACCAATGGTGATCGCGAAATGGTCGCGTCATTAATGCAGGCTGGTTTCGAAGTCTGGGATATCGCAATGCAAGATGTTTTGCAGAACCGTACTACTTTGGACCAATTCAGAGGAATCGTTTTTCCTGGAGGCTTTAGTTATGCAGGTAATAAAATAATTTTTGCTCGTCTTGTAGCCTTGTAGCTTCTATTTTACCCTAAATACTCTTTTTTTCATTAATCACATCCTTCTTCTAGATGTTCTCGGATCAGCAAAAGGCTGGGCTGCGAGTCTTCTCTTCAACCCCTCGATTCGAAAGCAGTTGGAAATCTTCATCCAGCGCAAAGATACTTTCAGTTTGGGAGTTTGCAACGGTTGTCAGTTGATGAGTTTGTTGGGCTGGGTAGGCGAAGCAGTCAACGGTAAATATTTACAATACTAGCAATTATGATCCGCGCGCGATTAGTTTCTCGTTTTTGCACACCTTTTGCTAGTAGCCAAAATAATTGAGTATTTTTAATTCTTGAAATATAAAATCTTGCAATTCTTTTTCTAATTTCAGAAAATCTTCATGAGTTTTATAAAGTTTTTTAAATGTCTTTATTATCCTTCAAAATTTGGTGAAATTCTTTTAAATTTCGTAAATTAAAAGTCTTTAAAATTACTTAATATTTTATAAAACATCGTAAAATCCCTTATTAGAATTACTCAAAATTCCATAAAATATGAATATATTAAAAATTAAATATATTATAAATTAATATATTTATACCCTTTAAATTCTTGACAATTCCTTGAAATCTCGTAAAATTTCCATACAATATCTTAAAATCCCTTCCAAATCTAGTAAAATTCCTTAAAATTAATTAAAATTACTCAAAATCTCTTAAAATTAATCAAAATTCCATGAAATTTCGTTAAATTCTTTCAAATTCTTGAAAATCCAATAAAATCTCACCAAATCCTTAAAAAATTCTGGAAATAAATGTTCTTCAAATTACTTAATATTTCATAAAATATTTTAAATTTGCTTAAAATTACTTAGAATCTCCCAAAAATATCATCAAATCCCATAAAATTACTTAAAATCCTATAAAATCTCATTAAATCCCTTATAATTTCAGAAAATTCTAATAAATTTCGTAAAATTCTTTTAAATTTCTTAAAATTATTCAAAATCCCAAGAAATCACACTGAAATCTTTAAGATATGTAAAAATGCAATGAAATCACTTGAAATCCCTTAAAAGTTTTTAAAATCACTTAAAATTTGACAACATATCGTTAAATCCTTTAGAATTACTTATAATTTCTTAAAATATTGTTAAATCTTTTAAATTTACTCAAAATACAATGAAATCTCTTAAAATTATTGGAAATTTCTTAAAATCCCTTGAATTCCTTAAAAGTCCTGAAAATTACACAAAAAATCCTTTAATCATTAAAAATCATTTAAATCCTTTAAAATTATTTAAAATCTCATGAAATCTCCATAAATACTTTGAATTACCTGAAAATCCAATGAAAACTCTTTATTAGATTTTTATACTCTTTAAATTTCTTTAGATTCTATAAAACTCTTATAACTGGTAAAATCCCTTAAAATTTCTGAAAATCAGAATAAATTTCATAAAATTCCTTCAAATACCGTGAAATCCTTTAATATTTCCAAAATTTCAATTAATTCTGTAAAATTCGTATTCTCTGTCTTAATAATCTTTTTGAAAACGAAAATAGTCTGAAGATTGTTTTTAAATACGATACATTCTAACAGTTCTTTTTACCAAGCAAAATTCGATAACGTATTTTTGAAATCTTAAATCTTAGTTTTATCAACTTATTACTAGAGGATTAAAATTATAAAAGATTTAAATTTCACAGGAGAACCAGGAATCGTTCTCGACCACAACAAATCAGAAAGGTTCGAATGCCGATGGAGTACTGTAAAGATAGAGAAATCGCCATCGATAATGCTTAAAGGAATGGAAGGCACAGTCTTTGGAGTTTGGGTAGCCCATGGAGAAGGAAGATTTACTTTCCGTAACGAGGAAGTTCTGGAAAAGCTTAAACAAAGAAATTGTTTGGCGATAAAATATACAGACGAAACTGGAAAGCCAACTGAAAGATATCCATTGAATCCGAATGGTAGCATTGGTAAGAAGCTTTTCTTACCAGTAAATTGTAAAATATGACGAGGGCTAAATATCTATCACTTGATATTAATCTCTTTAGTCTGTACTATAGAATTATTAATAATTATATTATTATTTGTCAACTTTTAGACGGAATCGCTGGTGTTTGCTCTTCTGATGGAAGACACCTGGCAATGATGCCTCATCCAGAAAGGTGCACTCAATCCTGGCAGCTACCTTGGGTTCCAGCCAACTGGAAATACAAATCTTCCCCTTGGCATCAAATTTTTATTAATGCCTACGAATGGTGTATATCGCAGGCTTGTTAAAATTTAATTTTCGAATGAAATATTTTTTATATTATATATATATATATATGTGTGTGTGTGTAAATAATTAATCTAAAAATTAATCTTAAAATTATATATTTTCTCATGCTGTAGCGATACTAATTTTTTTTTAAAGAGCATTATGACAGAATTAAAACTTTTCTACTTCTTATACTTTTTGTGGATAGAAATAAACAAAAACAATTTTAAGAAACTTAAAAGGAAAAAATATAATATATAATATATTCTGGTAATATAAAAAAGACAATTTTTTCTTTTCATTATTTCTTCCAATTCTTTCTAAATAATAAATAACTCTTTTCTGATTTAAGACAATCTGTTTTGTTTGTACAAAAATAATCTGGCATTTGTACCATAAAACTGGAAGACTGTTTCTCTGTATTTGTATTTTCTTTTGGAAGACGTTGAATTTAGATTATTCGATAAATTTATTGCTTTAAAACCGAGCGAAGAGAGTCGAGGAAAATATCAGCGTGATGTTCAGTGAAGGTAAGAGCAGGTCTGAGCCTTATCGCTTTTTCTCCACAACCTCCGGATTGAATTCCTGGCAATGGAAATTAATATTTTAATAATTTTAATTCGAATTAAATGATTAAAATTAAAAATTCGATTTCTTCGTTTTACTGAACAAATCTTACTTTTAGACATTTTTTAGCTTTGTAGCACATCTATTGTTTTAAATATAAATATGCGTAGAGAATAAAAATAGATCTAATTATAATATTTGTTGAGCAAAATGAGGAAATAGAATTCTTATTTTATATTTTAGGCCTAATTTTTAAAATTACCTTTAGCAAGTAGCTTTTTAAGAGTGACATCACGAAGTTCGGGAGTGGCACAGTCAAAAGCAATAAAAGTTCCTCGACCTCTGGCCGAATTAATTAAATGAGGCAGCTCCTTCTGCATTGTTTTTAATTGCTTTAGTGTGTAGTCTCCAACCCGAGTGACTCTGTCCAGCAAATTGTCTTGGAATATCACATCAATAATCGCTTCGAGCAAAATTAATTTGCTTGGATCGCCCATCCAGGTATTGAAAACTCGATATGCTTGTTTTGGTCTGAAATAAAAATTAACTTAAGGATAATTATTTCGAATAATATCCTATATGAGACGTTTTTTTATAAATCGAACAGAGAATTGAACGACACATTTTTGATTCAGCTAAAACTTTTATTTATTTATTTTTATTTTCTATTGATTTATTTTATTTTTTATTAATAATTAGTTATTAATTATTTTTATTCTTTATTATTATCTTTAATAATTATTTAATCAGAATTTATTAATAAACAAGATTATTTAATTCAAAATATCTAATAATGATTTATATTTCAAAGAAAAACGATATGAGACAAGAAAATGAGCCGTGCAATTTGACCTGCCTACCGGTATCGCGCTTGATAAATTAAATTTTTTCAGACAGTACTAATTATTTGTCCATCGATTAAAAAATCGTTTTCTAAATGAAATTTGACGCAGAATACGATAAAAATACTGAAATCTTGATTCATGGGTGGGGCAATTGTTAAAAATCGATTTAAAAATTTAAATTGTTCATAACAACTTAAATTTGTTAATATTTTTTTTGGAAGTATTTTTTATTAAAGCTCGTTCATTTACCTTTAAAATGAAAAAAAGAGAAAGTCTCTACATCAAATAGAACCGGAGTTATGAATTTTTAAAGAACAGTCTTCAAGACAAACTCACCAAATTCTCAAATTTTCAATTCTTCTTATTTTTAAAAGAATTGAGAAAAAAAATCTTCGAATACGTATCTTTTCTTTTTCGATAAAGAATCCGTAAAAAAAGTTTTAGCTGAATCAAAAATGTGTCGATCAATTTTCGTCCAAATCTGTATTTTTTAAATTCAAAACAGAAACACATTTAAAATACCTGAAATCTGGATTGTGGTAAAATCCACCTATTTGCATTTTTTTGCTGAAAGTCACGACTTCCGGTGGAGATTCGAGTTGGAAGTGCTCATGGCACCACATCTTTCCTGTCGGTCCACCTCCGGTTTGGACCTCATCAATTAAAAGAGCTGATCCATGCTGAAAAATGATTATATTTATGAGTTTTGAAATCAAATTCTTATCTTGAAATTCCATTTCCTCATTTTCAACAACAAATATTATAAACAGATATGTTTTCGCTCTGTAACGCAATTTATTTTTCAAATCGAAATATGCGTACAGAGCGAAAAAATATTTATCTATAATTTTCGTTGAGTAAAATGGAGAATGGAATTTTGAGCTTAACACTTAATTCGAGCCACGTTCTAGTCTAAAAATTCGAGTTCTTCATTTTATTCAACAAATATTAAATATGGAATTTTTTCCTTCGGTAGAATTAATCAATTTTTAACTATAATTATGCATACAGAACGAGAAAATATCTAATTCAAATACTTTTTAAGTAAAATAAAGATATTGAATTTTTAATTGAGATTTTTAATTCTTCGTTTCATGCAAAAAGTATCGAAATTAAATTTTTTTTCGCTCTGTACGCAGTCTTATATTTAAAAAAATATTAGTGTTATTGTTGAGTAAAATGAAGAAATCGAATTTTTAGATTAGAACACACTAATAGAAAAACTCGATTTCTTCATTTTACTCAACAAATATTAAATTTGGAATTTTCTCCCTCTGTAGTATTAATCCATTGTTAAATATAATTATGCGAACAGAGCGAAAAAATATATTATTTAAATATTTTTTAAGAAAAATGAAAATATTGAATTTTTAATTGAGATTTTGAATTCTTCGTTTTATGCAAACAGTATAGAAATTAAATATTTTTTCTCTCTGTACGGAGACTTATATTTGAATAAAGATTAGCGCTACAGAGTGAAAAAATATTTATCTATAATTTTCGTTAAGTAAAATGGAGAATTGAATTTTGAGCTTAAGACTGGGGTCCAACGCCCTTAATTAATACCTTTTTCGAAATGGCGTGAAGTTTTTGGAAAAATTCTGGTGAGGCATGATTATCGCCCCCTTCAGCTTGAATTGGTTCGATTATTATTCCGGCCACTGGAATATTCTTCCTCTCATACTGAAGAATTAAATCTTCAACCTAAGAAGAATAAAAAATCTTATTAAAATCTTCCCTAAAATTTTTGTTAATTCTTAATTTTTGTTAATTCTTAATTTTTGTTAATTTGTAATAAATAGAATTTAAAAAATTTTATTTCAATATTTAATATATAATTTACTATAAATACCTCTGCCAAACATCTTTCGTCTTCTTTTTGATTTTCTCGAACATTTTCTTCCAGTGGATATTTATACTTCGGAAATGGAGCGATTGGCCAATCGAAGGCGGGAACGTCAATTTTGTGGATATATTTACTGTGAGTGGTGGATAAAGAACCCATAGTTCTCCCATGGAAAGCACCTATTTATTTAGAAAAAGGAAAATTTATTTTTAAAAATAATAAAATAAAAAATTTATCTATTTAAGGACGTTGGATCCAAGTGTTAAACTCAAAATTCCATTCTCCATTTTACTCAACAAAAATTATAGATAAATATTTTTTCGCTCTGTAGCACTAATATTTTTTCAACTATAAGACTGCGTACAGAGCAAAGAAATATTTAGTTTCAATACTTTTTGCATAAAACGAGGAATGCAAAATCTCAATTAAAAATTCAATATTTTCATTTTTCTTAAAAAATATTTAAATAATATATTTTTTCGCTCTGTACGCATAATTCTAGTTAAAAATTAATTAATTCTACAGAAGGAAATAATTTAAATTTTAATATTTGTTGAGTAACATGGGGAATTCAAATTTTTAGATTAGAACTTGGCTTCAACACCAATTTGGGATTTGTTTTAAGTCTTAATCTCTTCGCCCTTAAATACAATTAAATATAAATAAATAAATTTGTTTACCTGTGAAAGACATAATAGAATACTGGGGAGATCCTGGACTCTGGTTAATCATGCAACTTTCCATTTCTTCTTTTGTAAATGGAGCCCCTTGCCTTCTCTTTTCTGCGTACCAGAAGAATATAGACTTGAAAGCATTTTCGTTTGAACATGATCCACACATCATTGTTGTTATATTCGTCAGTCCAGGCGGAGCTACCTACAAATAAAATCATATATTTGTTTTAAATAAATTAAAATACTTCTTCAAAAATTTTTTAACAATAATTTTCCAATTAATTCGCTCATCAATATTAACTTACGCCTTTTTTCAAGAGAACATCCTTTAACTTCTTTGGCCAGTTTCTTCCTGGAAAGACTCCCAGAGCTGGTCTGTTTGCCATAAGTTTCTGTAATTAATATTTTAATCAGATCTACAATTTAAATAAAAAAAATCAAAGTTAAGAGAGTTGGATAAGTGCCAAGATGAAAATTCGATCTCTTCATTTTACTCAAGAAATATTATAATTAGATATATTTTGCCTCTGTAGGCACACTCTTTTTAAAAATAGAAGTGTTGCTACAGAGCGATAAAATAAATAATTTCAATACTTTCTACATAAATCGTGGAATTCGAAATATATAAAAATCACAACTTTTCATTTTACAGAAAAAATATTAAAATATTTTTTCTTTTTCCATGCATATTTCTATTTAAAAAGTTAATAGCGCTAGAAATCCAAAAATATCTAATCATAATATTTGCTAAAAAAATGAAGAAATCGAATTTTCAGGTGAGAACTTGGATTTCCATCTAGAAACTCGATTTCTTCATTTTACTTAACATATATTAAAATTGGAATTTTTTCCCTATGTATAATTAATCAACTTTTAACTAGAATTATGCGTACAGAGCGATAAAATATCTAATTCAAATATTTTTAAAAAATTTTTTTAAAATTGAAAATATTCAATTTTGAAATTAGATTTTGAATTCTTCGTTTTATGCAAAAAATATCGAAACTAAATATTTTTTCGCTCTGTACACAGTCTTATATTTGAAAAAAGATTAGCGCTACAGAGCGAAAAAATATTTATCTATAATTTCCGTTGAATAAAATGGAGAATGGAATTTTAAGCTGAACAATTTTCTTCTTTATTTTATTATTATTTTTTGATTAATTTACTTGATTAACGGGATCAGCTAAAGCATCAAGCATTGCCTGATGATTATAGCCCAATGGCATCGAAGAAATTTGCATATAAATATCTAGTAAAAGGTTTCCATCGACGTCAGCTACATAATTTCCCGTCGATTTCTCGTAATCAGCAAAAAGCTGAACAGACCCTGCTTGCTGAAAAAAGTAATTTTTTTATTAATCTAAAAATTCTAACTGATAAAAGAATTTCTTTAAATGTATTATTTATATTACCTGAATACTATTCAACTCTTGAAGCAATTTTTGGGATTGTGGCCCAGGAATGTCAGTCAGAACCACAGGTTTTTGAGGCTCGTTGAGCAAAGGCCCAGACATATTTCTTGCCCAGGAAATTTCATTTCCTAAAATAAATAAATAATTATCATCTATAAACATTTAAAATTAAATAATTAGTTGTTTAATTTTAATTGTGTATTTTATTTGACTTTATATTAATTGAAAAAATAATTTTATTAGTATTTTTTCTACGAAAGAAACTTATTTCTTTTATCAGACTTTTATAAAAATAAAATAAAAAATGAAAAGTAAAATAGGGTTTAACTAAAGGTTAATAAACAGTATCATTTTATAGGAAGTTGTGTCCTTCTCCAATAAAATACCAGATTAGATTTAACTGATGCCTGTTAAGGGACAATTGAGAATTGCACTCTGTCATGACAAAGTCAAGCACAAGTACAATCTCTTAAAAATTGATCCCAACATTCATTTGATTGAAAATATAACTAAATTTTTTTTATTATATACAATTCTCAAAATAATAATTTTTAAAAATAATTTCCAAAAGCTAATTAAGCTTCTAGATATTATTTTGAATTTTATTAAGCAGTTAATTCGATAAAAGTAACAATAATCGAATCTCAGATTTTTTTTTCTTCTACTTTTCTTTGAAAACAATGATTTTTGATGCAAAATTAATTTCTTCCTATAATCTACCATTCAAGATAAGATAGTCTTGAGTACGTCAGATGGCTTTTGAAATATAATAGGAATTTAAGCAAAACAGAAATTATATCAATAACACAACCACAAAGGTCAAATCAATTATACGAAAATTCATACATTTCTTATCTTATATTTAACAAGATTTAAAATTTTGATCAATTGATCTTAATCAATTATCACATATATTTCTATCAAATTTCTTGCTTAAAAGCTTCCACATTTAGAAGTAACAGAATTTTATAAACATCTATTTTATAAAAATAATGAATAACATTTATTATAATACATAATATAAATATTATAATTTATTTATAATAATAACATTTATTTTCATTTAAAATTATTTGAAATTCTCTTTAATAATCGAAAATTCGAATTTAATTCAAAGACAGAATTTCGAGATTTTGCGCAGGCCTCATCAAACAATAATATTGATTTGAAAGCTCGAGAATTCTCTCGCACAGAAAATATTTTTTATTACAAACTCAATATTTTGAAAATTTGTATAAAAAGTAATATCAAAATTTAAGAAACTTTTAATTTAGAAATAATTCATTAATCTTTTCAAAGACCTACAAATTTTTATTTAAACTATCCTAACTGATAAGGAAAATTTTCTTATCTTAAACATCAACACAATTTAGGAATGTAAAGAAGAGATAAGTATTTCTCAATCGAAAAACAGGTAAAAAATAATATTTGCTTTTTCTTAATAAAAAATATTTTTTAAATTTATTTATAATCCTCTATGATTTAATCTACCTTTTATGAGTTTTTTTCCAGTCCAGGATCGAGCACAAAACATTGGTGAACATTTTGAGGCGAACATTTTTTTTTTTTTTTAAGTCAAGCCAGACGGCAAGACAAACAACTCAAAACCCGTTCAGTGATTATTTGGAACGGTTTATTCGGAGAGACCGAACGCGACTGAACTGAATACTGATAGGCAGCTGAGCCCCTTCAGAATGTTACTCGCCCAACCAGGACCACTTTTCTCCTCTCCTCTTCATCGATCCATTTTTACAGAACTGGTAAACTTCTTCTTACCAGTATCAAGAATACCGGTGTCTATTTTTAATAATTTATTACTTATATTATAAACTTTGTATATGATCGATTAATTAAAAAATTTTATTACTATTATTTATTATTTCATATTTTTTATTTTTTATTTCATATTTTATCTATTTATTATATTTCTTTTAAATAATTTGTTCGCTTAGCATACAAATATCTAACTCTTAATGTCTTGAATCACTTTTTTTAAATCATGATCGATTTTCAACATTAAGGAGTATATAATAATTTCAGTATTGAAAATCGTTTGAGCTGCAGGAGTTCACGTTTTTATCATTTTTTTAAGAATTTCCGCAAAATGCTCGAACTCTGGATTGCTACTTTTACGCAACATGTGTTCCACTGTTCGTTGTCGGATCTATAAAAAATTATTTAATAGAAGGATTTGATTAATTGGTTTAATAAAAATGATAATCCTGAATATTTTCAAGGCCTGAATAAATTCCAGAATAAAACGTTAGCTTCCTTACTCTTTTGTATTGATCTTCACTGTTATTTTTTTGTGACAAATTCCACAAGTTTACAGCCAAGGTCGCCATCGAAGGTTGCTGTAAATCCGCCCTGACGATCATGTGGATAAATAAATCTAAGGCAAGTGCAGATTGCTTTTCCAATTGTTCGGATGAACCGAGATATTTTAAATGAGTCAGAATTTCATGTAGAACCTTTGAGGATATTTTGTTTACTTCCCCAATAAATTTTTGATCAGATCCGTACAACCTGTCATTGGAATCGACCTATAAATAAATGATGGACAATTATTAATTGACAAATAATAGGTTAAAAAAAAGAAAATTTAATTAAATGTAAAAACTTGAATTTAAGAACCTTGTCCACGTGATATGGGTAACTTTCTTGAGTAAACGTGCTTAGAAGATCAAGAACCCTCAAGTAAAGGTAAGACTTTGTTGAAGAATTTTCCTCAAAACATCGCTGAATGGCGTTAAGAAGTCCACGCATTAAATATAAAACTCCATGTTCTGGACTGTCCTGTTTTAATTAAATAATTTGATTAAATTATTCGACCAACAAATATAGTTTTATCTCTAAAAAAAAATACTCACTGGAACAACAAGAAGAGTTGATAAAAAGTTAGAAATATAGGAGAGCAAATAAGGCTCTGTACTCTTCTGCCTTCCATCGATATCGATAATTTTTGGCATTTCGGGCACTAGACTCAATGCTGCTTTAAAACAGGCGTCCGCTAAAAAATTGAATAAAAAGATAAATATTTAAAAATCAGGGTGGCCACAAGATTCAATTTTCAATTTCTCTGATATTTTCCTTACTTTTCCCTGACATTCAGACAAATTTCCTTGATAGCAAAGTATTAAAAATGCGTATAAATTTTCAATAATAATACTATTGAAATTTTTCACCAATTTCGTATAAATATTACTTTAAATCTTTTGAAATTTAAAATCACTTCACAATATTAAACATTCATAAAAATCTCTCGAATTTACAGGTTTTGAAAATATCTCTTAAAATTTATTGGAATTTCTTGAAATTCCAAGAAATCAATTCAAATTTGTTAATATTTCATGAGATCCCTTCAATTTTCACTAATTTGTTTTTAATTCCTCAGAATTCTTTGAAATACTTTAAATTCCTCAAAAAAGCTTCAAATTCTTTTAAATTACTAAAAATCTCTTAAAATTTCCTCTAATCATTTAAAATTCCATAAAAGATTTTCAGAATCTTGTGAAATATTTTTAAATTCCACGAGGAATTTTAAAATCTCTGAAAATGCACAACAATTTCTTTAAATTATTGGAAACCTATTGAAATCCCTGAAAATTCGCTGGAATATTTTTAAATTCCTAAAAAAATCTTTAAATATCTTAAAATTCCACTACAATATTTAAAATTGCATAAAATCTTTTACAATTATTTTACAAAATCGTTTACAAATCATAAAAATCTTGTGAAATTCTTTAAAATTCCCTAAAGTGCATTAAAATCTCTTAAAAAAACTCTTAAAATAAAAAATTTCTTAAAATCATTTCTAAAATGTCAAAATTAATTAAAACTATTACAAACTTCTTAAAATCGTTTAGAAATCCGCGATAAAATTTTAAATCCCTTAAAATTCTTACATGCCTTTTAAAATCCTTTTAAATTCCATGAGAATATTTGTAATTCCTTAAAATCGCACAAAATTTAAATAATTCTAATAAAAATTCAAAATTCAAATTTCTTAAAATCCTTTAGAATTCCACGAAAAACATTTAAATCCCTTAAAATATATAAAAAAAAACTTTTGTAATTTTTGAAAACTTTTCAAAATTCCCTAAAATTCCACAAAATCTTTAGAAAACCATAAAAAATCTCACAAAATCTATTAAAAATAAAAAATGACTTGAAATTACTTTAAAATCCCTTAAAATACGTAAAGATTTCTTAAAATTCTTGAAAGACTCTTGATATTCCTTAAATTTCTACAAAATCTTTTATAAATCCTAAAAATTTTATGAAATCCTCAATTGTATATAAAAAAAGTAATCGTTATATTCTAAGAACAGTATGTGTGTGGTCAAGTGACGCAATTGTTTATACATGATAGTCGAGCGCCTAAAGCCTTTGTCACAAAGATTGCTGGTGAAAATGAGTTAATCATAAGTTTATTCATGATCAGTATTTGATAGAAGAAAGACGTGCCTTCCTAATTCTAATAAAAAAAAACCTTTAAGAATCAAAAATGACTAAATTCTTTAAAATTTTAAGAGGAAGATTTAAATTCCTTAAAATCACTTTAAAATAATTAAAATTTCTTGAAATTTTTACAAGCCTTTTAAAATCCATTTAAATTTCACAAGAATATTTATAATTCCTTAATTCTTACAAATTTCTTTAAATTCTTTAAAGACTCTTGAAATTCCTTAAGCTTCTACAAAATCTTTTATAAATCATAAAAATTTTGTAAAATCTTCTAAAATTCCATGAGGAAAATTTAAATTCTTTAAAATCACTTTAAAATAATTTAAATTTCTTAAAATTCTTACAAGTTTCTTAAATCCTTTCTTAATTCTTTTTTCTTCTCTTCTTCTCTTCTCTATTCTCTAAATTCTTAAATTCCCTTATAATTACACAAAATCTTTAGAAAATCATAAAAATCTCGTGAAATCCTTGAAAATTTCTCAAGGAACTTTAAAATTCGTTGAATTCCCTAAACTTCCTTAAAAATCTCTTAAAATCTCATGAAGTCCTTTTAAAATTCAACTAAATCGTTTAAATATTATCCAAATCTCTTGTAACCACTTAAAATTCCTAAAAACCTTTTAAAATTCTTTAAAATTATTGAAAATGTCTTGAAATCATTAGAAACCTAAAGATCCTCAGAGAATACCTGGAAATTATTTATAATTCTTCGAAATCTTTGCTAAAATCCGTCAAATAAACTATAAAATCTATATATGCAGTACGACAAAAATAAAATAGTTAACATAAATGTTAATGTCTATTTTCCCTGACAACTACTCGGAACTATCCTTTCAATAAAAATAAGTAAAGAGGTTTCTACCTTGTCCGAGGCATTGATTAAGAAGAGAAACTTGTCCAGATAGAAGATACAATTGAAGGCGTGTGTGAACGGAAGACAACGAAGGGATAGTGATGAAACAAAAAGCAGCACAGGCTCTCACAAAAGCGGACGTTCTTCTAGTGTGATGTCCTCTTACAATTTTTCTCGTGTCAACCGCCAATCTATTTACACACTAAAATCAAAATTAAGTATATTTTTCAATTGCATTCAACACTTAATTTTTAATTTTTAAATGAACCTTAATTACCTGGACGAGTTGTACATGAACGGAATCGAGATTTGGAAAAGCAGCTCTCGCCTCGGCGTAGAAATTTAATTGTTTTTCGAAATCTCGACCATAATCTACTCTTTGAACAAGACCACAAATTAAATTTCCGATCTGACGTTTCTCATCCTCGACAGTCAGTGCACTAGATTTGATAATAAATTTAAGATTAAAAAAAAAAGATTAGAATATTCTGAAACAGATGTCTATAGACTTTTTTGAATAGTAAAATTAGATTTTACTTTAACGTCGTACCTGACCGAGTCGTGCATGATTTTTGTAATAAACATCAAGGCGTTGATAACAATTGGATCAGTAATAGGTCCACTTTGTGCGCTAAAGCCTTCGACGACTGTTTTACAGACTTCGACTTTTATACTTTCTTTGTGGAAAAGGTCAATAAATGGCAAAAAATTGTTCTATGATGAAAATAAAAAGTTAATTTAACAGTAAATAATTACCTTTCCCCTAAATAAGTTCAACAACATTAAACAATTAAATTAATGTAATTTTCTTACCATAATTAATAAAGATTCAAAATCCTGGGTATGAGCAACAATTTTTTCAACAATCGTTTGCAATTGGGCATAAAATTGCTCAAAAACTCTGTTTGTGCCCAAGTGATTTATAATAGCACCGAGGAATTGATTAAGTTCAGTCATCTTTAAAATCAGAATCAAAATTAGGTTTAGCTTAATTACTTATAGAGAATAATGTGATTTTTAAAATTATTTTTAGAGAGTAGTATTACACCTACAGAAAAATGAATAACAGTGAATTGAATCCAGATTTCTGTACAGTACATAAATTTCGCAGAATCCTTGAGGCTTCCCAAATATTGCCAAACTGTATTTAAGACAGATTGGCAGTCGTCTTTTGGGGGAGGTTCTTTGACAAGACACTCGCCAAGACTTCGATAGAGAAGATACTGCGGATATCCTATTTAAAAGTTAATGAATTAAAAAATCTCTATTTATTTTACTTTAATCAATTCTATAAAAAAAAATTACCTTCTTCATCACAAGTTGCGACTATATTCACAAATTCCATCGACCTCGTAGCAATGTAAGTCGGCTTGTAAGCTGTTAGTATTGTATTTATCAACAATCCGCTGCAAAATATAAATATGGAAAACAATACATTTTTTCATTGAAAAGAACGAGGTTTTAACCAAATTACCTATTAGGAAGTTGTTTGCATAGAGTCACAATTTCAGTTAAAAGATTGTCTGACGCACTAGCGGCTACAATTTCCAAAATCCAATCTAAGGCGGGAGTGAATAAACTTAAATATGAATGAAGTATGATGTTTTGCTTATTCAATTCACTTTTCACAGCCGGACTAAAGAGCTGCAGATAAGTGAAGAGAAAATCGTAAAAGTTCTCCTTCGCAAAATCGAAATCCGAGGTTTTCAGAGCTAGACCGACTCGACACAAGTAACATCGGGCGTAAATTGCTATTAGAGGATTTCCTATTCCCCGTATCATTCGAGTAATTCGTTGCAAGGCTGAACTAAATTCACTGAAATTTCATTTAAAAATATTATATTCTTTTCTCTATTGTATTAAAATGTGATTGAAACAAATCTTACCTTGTTGTTAAAAAACTGTAGGATTTGATAATCGCCATCTCAACAAAAAGCCTCGGCACAAGTTCCCTGATGGAGGCAATTTTATAAAACCAATTTTGACAAGTCTCCTTCGCATTTTCAGGAACCATGTCGGGCGTAAAATTTTCCGGCAAACTCGTAGCTTTGCCTCCAGATCTAAAAAATTGAAGATTAATATAATTACCAGTAAATTTTAAATTTTCAATACAAATTAATGCAATTATTTATTACTTGTGAGATTCCGCTTTCATTTTTAGCCTATCGTACACCAGTTTTCCGAAAATGTCCAAAATATCAGTGATAAGGACAAATTTGCTGGGATAGAAAGCTATCACTGAAGTGTCTCCTAACAATTTTGCACACTGTAAAAAAATAAACAACATATTAAATTAACTAAAATTATAACGAGTTAAGAATAAAGTAAACTAGCTGTGAAGTTGTACCAACTTTTGTACTCATTCAATGAGCACTTTGCTTCCTCATAGAGGAAGCAATAAGAAGTTTATATATCTTTTGAACATTTTTTTTTTAATTTTAAATAATAATTTTTAATATTGACATACATCGTTTAGACACAAAGAATCTTCATTTTCTTTACATCAGCTTTAAATTTTAATTATTTCAAAAATTATAGGTGAAAAATTACTTTTTAAAAAATACAATTAACCATAACTTTCTTATTTCACAATTAAATGCATTCATCATACAGGTCAATCGATTCGTCTCGACATAAAGAATATTCATTTTCCGTACGTCAACTCAAGATTTTGATTATTTGAAAATATAGAGCGAAAAATTAACTTTCAAAATTATAAATAAACATAACTTCCTTATTTTTTAATGAAATGCATTAATCATATAGGTCAATCGATTCGTCTCGATGAAAGGAATCTTCATTTCCCTTACACCAGCTTTAAATTTTCAATATTTGAGGAGTTATAGTGGAAAAATGAATTTTACGAAAATTATAAAAGTACATCAAACTTTTAAAATAAAATATTTTGTAAAACCCTTGTAAGAAATTCAACTAGGTATATAGTGGAATAACTATGCAAAATTTCATCAATTTATCTCTACGCGTTTTCAAGAAATTGCTGGATCGTGACACACACACACACACACAATCCGGACATCTTTTCAGATCATCATATTAGATATATTGCCCTTGGAATATGTTCAAAAAAACCTTTTTTAGGAAACTGGATTTTGTCACCACTACATAGCTTCCTCTGTGAGGAAGCAATTAATAAAATAACACTTTTTTACCTGAATTGCAATTTTCAGAGCTTTCACCCGAAAATCGGAATGCCAGGCTTGCACCAATTCATTATTTAACTGTTCAATCCTCGTTGTATATTCTTGTTGCGATAAATCTAGCAATTGTCTGACAGACCCCTCTTCGTATTCGTCCAATCTTTCCAATCTCGTTTTCACTCTATCCACAGTTCCACTTGATTGGACCTTCACAACTACTACAGAAAATTACAAACCATAATTAAAGCCTCGCTTTTAATTTAACTGTTCTCAATCGATTATTAATAAAATAAAGTACCTCTTTCACCCCCTGATAAAAAACTTGTAATAATAGAAAGCTTTTCTGAAGTTGTGTATCTACTCAAAATCGAATTTCGCCTAGAAGACCAAGGCTCCACTAATTCCTCTGTTTTATCCTTGATCCTTTTTCCAACACTCACGTTGGCCGAATAATCCCACTACAAAATAAACCAAAATTCTTCCCTTATTTCTTTCTTTCCAGCAAGCTTTAAGTATTTTTATTCCCCTAGGAATTTGGTTGAAGTTTCAGACGTCTAGGCTGACGATTTTTTCAATTGGAATAAAAATATCAACAATACAAATTTTCCAAAGTTTTTTTATAAAGACATTTTAAATATCTACAAAATTTGGATAAATCTCTTAAAATCCTGAGCAACGTCAATAAAAATAAAATAAAATGATTTTTGGAACTTCTTTTTAATATTCTTAATCCAATAAATGTAAAAAAAAATAAAATAAGAAAAATTCGTCTGAAATTCCAACAAAATCCCCCAAGACGAAATACGTATAAAAATACGTATAAAACATAAAAATATAAAGAAAATGTAAAATATACTTCATCTGTTGCCATTTTCGAGAGCGGGTCCAACTCCTCTCGAGCAAAAAGAGTGAGAGGATCGGTTCCATCTAGATTGGATTGACTTAAGAGCGGATCCGTAAAAGCTTTTATACTAGGAGTCGAAATTTGTGTTGGAGTTGGTGTTCTCGTTGACGAACCAGTGCTCGTACTTTTTAAAGTTCCTCGGCGAATGCAACTTCTACCGTCGATCATCTGCAATTCATTTTATTTTTCTGTATTTATATATCTGTATCTGTATATATATATATATTTTAATTTTCTGTACCGATACTGTTAATGGCTTCAGTGGATGGTCTGTTACTTCCTCCATTCGAGGACATTTTGGAGGACTGTATTCGAACGATCTTGCTATCCTGTAAATTAATTTTATATACAACGTAGGATAAGAGTGGGTAAGATATTGGGTTGAAGTTTCAGACGTCTAGTCTGACGTTTTCTTTTACATTTATTGGAATAATAAAAAAAAAACAAGTTTCCATTGTTCTCAAAAGCCAAAATTTTTATTTATTTACTAGGAGCAGTTTTAGAGAATTTAGAGAAATTTGCAAAAGATTTATAATAATTTTAAGGAATTTCAAGGATGCTAAGAGATTTTGATTGATTTTAGGAATTTAAAGGGATTTTTAAAAGAGTTGAAAAGAGATATTAATAGATTTTTTCAGAAGTTTCACGAAACTTTAAGACATTTTAACTGTTTTTAACTAATTTTATGGAATTTAAAGAGATTTCAAGACATTTCAAGAGATTTGAAGATATTTAAAGAGATTTTAATGAACTTCAAGGAATTTTTATATATTTTAAACAATTTTAAGCATTTACACAAGATTTAAAAGTTTTCAAAGAATTTCAAGTAATGTTAAGGGATTTTAAAGTACTTCATTTGATTTTTTCCACATTAGAATTCCTTTGAAACCCATTGAAAATCCTTGCAATCATTTATCACTAAAATATCTTGAAAACCCTTAAAATTCCTTAAAGTCACTAGAAATCTGATAAAAGCCTTTAAGTTATCTTGAAATCTTGTGAAATCTATAGAAATTTCTAAAAATCTGTGGATCATTCTTTCAATAACTCTTTCAAACTTTGATAAAAATCCCTTGGAATATTGTGAAAACTCTTCAAAACCCTGAAACAGTTTTGAATTCTTTTAAAAATCCTTTGACGTTTCTTATGATATATCTTGAAATTCCCTAATATGAAAAATCATTTAAAACCTTTATAAAATCCCTTGAAATTTCTTTAAAACCCGGACAACGCCGGGTAAATTTCTACTAGTAAATAAATAAAAATAAAATGATTTTGGTAACTTTTTTGATACTCTTAATCCAAAATCTGCAAAAAAAATCAAATAAAATACAAATTTTCCTTAGATTAGACGTCTGAAACTTCAACCCAATGAATACAGATAAGAAGAATTGATTAAGAAATCGAAAATTACTTACCACTCGATTTCTGTCATTTTTATTTATTTTTAACAATGTAAATTTATTTTACAGTCTTTAGTTATCGAACATTTCTTGATTACTATTTTAATTCTCCATGAGAGCTTATAAAGTGTTCCAAGTATCAAAAATTGTTATCAAAACACTGATCCGGCGAAAGAATTGTAAAGGTTATGCCAATCGTAAATAGTTTTTGGATTTTTTATTTTATTTTGGTCGACTGTGGTTAAATGTTTACTTAATCTATAAAATTAGAAAAAAAACTTTCAACAAGAGACATTTCTTTATATTCTTTACATTTATTGCAATAGAAAATAAAAGTTTTCTAATATTTTGTAAAGTAAACGTCAAACGTCAAACTCAAAGCAGGGTTGCCAACTATTTCGAGCAGAAAATCACAATCGGGCCTCGGACCCTTGAAAAATCACTAAAATGGCAACCCTGACACGAACCTAGCCTAATCTGATATTGTGGGTTTTTTACGTTTTTTTTTTTGCAAACTGACACCGGGCTTGTTTTCTTTTTTTCAAGAAAAAAAAGCAGATTTTAATTTAATCGTGCCTTTTATGGACTTGTTACAACTTACAATATTATCTACTTTCGGAAGTTATACATATAATATCTTTGTATACCAAAAAATAAAAAAATTGACGTTTTTTGGCAAATTTTTCGTTTAAAGATAAATTTATTGTTGTTCGATTGGTGCGTCTGAAAATTTCACTATTTCTATTGGCTACACTGAGAATAAGAAATTTTGAATTTATAATAGAACACAAAATTCTAGAAGTATGTAAAAAACTACAAGAATTTATAAAAATAAAAAATTAATTATTAAAATCATAAGAAATTCATAATTTTATAAACTGCGAGTAATGGTGCGTTTATACCTCTGTCCGACCGACCGGTGCAGGCAGAAAGTACATAAGAGTAAAAGAGATAGAGAATGAAAAATTGGACAAAAAGAACTCTATCTCCTTTACTCTCATGTACTTTCTGCCTGCACCGGTCGGTCGGACAGAGGCATAAACGCACAATAATAGAAAATTTTATATCATAGTTTTGAAAATTTAAAAATTCATAAACCTACAATATAATCCAGATGTGAACTTGATTAAAAAATCAGATTGGACAAGGGCGGTTAGAGATTTTACGGGACCCAAGACTATTTAATCAGGGTTGGGAAGTGAAACGTCACTCGAAGTTTTTAACGTTATACATGATTTTTTACTTATGTAAATTACGTATTTCACGTAGAAAATCCCCCACCAGGGTTGCACACGTAATATACCGTAGATAAACTACATGAGTAATTTACGTACGTATATTACGTTGAAAACATTAAATTCATATGGAGTGGGGGGTTTTCTACGTATAATACGTAATTTACAAATGTAAAAAACCATAGTAATATACGTAAAAATCCTCAAGTTACGCGTAACCGTACAACCCTGCCCCCCACTCCATAAGAATTTGATATTTTCGTCTTAGGGTGGAGTCCTATGCAGGCGCAAAATGCAATGTACAAAACGAACAGCCAATGATAAAGAATCTTTAAGAAGACAAACATCTAAAAGTGTTCTGCAATTGGCTGTTCATTTTACGCTTTACGTTTTGCGCCCACATGGGACGACACCCTGAGACTCTCTTAAGGCGCGTTCCGATTTCCCACCCGGGTGCACCTCGGGTACTGCGTCCTTTTCTAACATATTGAAATTTCGACTTGTAAGAAAAGGACGCACTACTCGAGGTGCACCCATCGTGACATATATCGAAATGGACTGCGGGCCGTTGTAGGAAAGCGCGTGATAATGCGTCAGAGAGAGAAGTTTGGTTTGAGAGCATTTTCGGTGAGTGGAGCTTGGTGGAACTCAACCAATTAGCTTCGGCGAGAAAGAGACAAAACTACACCCCTTTGCAACTTCTCTCTCTGACGCATTATCACACGTTTTCCTACAGCGTCCCGCAGTCCATTTCTATATGTCGAAGGGTGCACCCGGGCGGGAAATCTGAACGCGCCATTGGGAACACAGAGCGCTTCCACATATCCATCCAGCTATGCAGATGCAAGGAGCGCATCCAACTCGTTTATCCAGCTCTGCAGGTGCAAGGAATGCTTCAATACTGCTATACGGTAAGCTAACAAATAAAATTTAATAAAATAGTTCAGCACATTATAATTTTTGTTGGCCTTTTCCTACCAAATAAATTTTTTGAACTTACTTAATAAATTTAATTTATATTTTGTAATATTTATCAATTTTGAAGTAAAAAAAGTACCAGAAATAGCGGTTAAACTTTTTGTAAGAAAAAAAATAGATCGTTACAAATATTTCATTTAAATAAACTTTTAAAAATAAAATCTTTTCAATTTTATGTTGATTTTGAATAGTAAAGAATATTAAAATATACTAAATTCTTTTAATTCTCAAAATTTGAGATGCTGTAAACAGTTTACGGAAAATTGAAATTCCCGATAAAGAAAAATTTCTGAAATAGAAAAAGAGCAAATATAATAATACAGAAATTACAAATTATTTTTTAATTTACGTCAAAAACTTTTTTTCAAAATTTTGAATGAACAATTATTAAGACGAATAAATAAATAAAATAAAAAAATAATAAATAATTGAATAAATTTTATACCAAGATTTCGTGAATTTTTCATGTCCGGAAATTTCACTTTCAGCAATTTTCAAATACGGGAATATTTAACTGCGGGAAATTTAAATTTTGTGTATTTTATAATTTCGTTTTCTTGTCATTATACTTTCATCAAAATTTCACAAACAATTAGTTTGAAATGTCGATGGAAATGTTTAAAAATTACTTTCAGTGTTTATAGTAGAAGCAAGGGTGGAAATCTCTTTCAAATCTTGTAAACTTTTTAAAAAAAATTTCAAATGATTTCATATCTTTGACGTGTTATTAAAAGCATAAGAATCTTGAATGCTCGAGTATGTGAAATTTTACTGCACATCTTTTTGCTTATAGAAAAACGTTATAGCTGTTTTAGTTTTCCCATTAAAGCCAAAAAAATGACATAAAACCGATTTTAATATATTTTTCATTGATTCACCTTGCGCTCACGCCATCAGTTTTTTTTAAAGTTTACCGTTTTTTGACAGAAAGATGATCTCCGATTCGCCTGCTTTTATGATTAAATAAAATAAATTCTTGAAGTTAAATCAATAATGATTCTACATTTGAAGTGACACATTTTATTTATGTAAAATGGAAGTAGAATGACAATCCTAATATTTAGATCACTAATAATAAAAATTAAACTATATGATCCTCATAAAAGTTTTAACTCACATATAGTTCAGTCCTACATATTTGTATAATAACTTTTACAATAAAAATTTAGAACGATCAGATTAATAT
>UCOH01008273.1:0-13194 GCA_900474275.1 Synergus japonicus | reverse complement strand
CTATATGGGAACTCTCATAGGAATATGTGCAGGTTATTCCTTTAAAAATTCCTATAATAGGATCCTATGAAGGAAACCATATAGGAATTTCCAGTAGGGATATACATGAACCTGTATAGGAATAATTTTAATTTCTAAAAATTTATAGGACCCTGCAAAGTTTCCTACACAGGAAACTATACATTTAATTGGGATACATGCAGAGGATCTTGTACAGTTTCCCCTGCTGAGTAATTTAGTCTAGAGCATAGGAACCTTTATAGGAAATAAAAGGTAAAGGATCCTACATGGGAACCGTCTTTCAATATGTATACGTACCAATTTTCTGTATGATCAGGAAACTACACAGAAACCTACATAGGATCCCTGTCACCTTTCCTTTAATGCCACACACGTGAGAAACTATATGGGAAACTTAATAGGAATATGTACAGTTCCCTTTAAAGATCCATATAATAGGATCCTATAAAGGAACCCATACAGGAATTTTCAATAGGGTAACCACTAAAAGTCAGATACAATTATATTCTAATAATAATTCTACGAAAATTATTTTCAAAATCATGTTCTATTCATGCGTTGATCTAGAACAGGCATGAAATTTTAAAAGCGAACTTCTGTTTATGACAAATATGTTATTAGTAATTCATTTACGTTTGTTTTTAGATGAAACTCCGGGAACACCTTCAAAAAGACTTGGATCAGCAATACGTGGAGAGGATACGCCAAGTAAAAGAAGAAGACTATCTTTACTGGTAATTTGTCCTGTTTAACAAAAAACAATTTATTAAACTAAGTAATTAAAATTAAATGAATAAAAATAAATATTTGTGAATTTATGATTTTTAATTATAGGACGTTGGTGCAGAAAAAGAGACTGAAGTAGAAGAATCCAACCAGCAAGAAATTCTAGCAACGACAATTTTGGAATATCCTGATGAAAGAGGTGGTTCTCAAACGGAGGCAGGTCCACAAATAGAAGAAGATCAAGAACAAGAAGCATCGGAATTAAGGGAAGAAATTTCAGTTTCACCTAGGCCGCAAAGTAGAAGGAGTAGAAAAAGAAGAGGGCCTGTGATCAATGAAAGATGCCAATTATCTGACAAGTGGCTTAGAAACTTCTCCAAAAGAACGAAAGCATACATGAGGGTTTGTTTTACAATTAACTAATAACTTATATACATATACTAGCAATATTATGATCCGCGCGCTCTCCGTCCGATTAGTTTAATGTAAAGTTAATGCCTTTATTATCCTTTAAAATTTGGTGAAATTCTTTTAAATTTCGTAAATTTACTTGATATTTTTTAGAATTACTTAGAATTACTATAAAAAATCGTAGAACCCCTTAGAATTACATAAAATTCCATAAAATGTAAACAAAACCTTTAAAGTTTTTTTAAAATCCTATGTTTCATTAAATCCCTTAAAATTACTTAAAATTACTTAAAATCTCTTAAAGTCTTATTATAGCTCTTAAAATTACTCAAAATTCCATGAAATTTCGTTAAATTCTTTAAAATTTTTGAAAATCCAGTATAGCCTCACCAAATCCTTCAAATAAATGTTCTTCAAATTACTTAACATTTCATAAAATATTTTAAAGTTACTTAAAATTACTTAGAATCGCCCAAAATATCATCAAAGCCCAAAAAATTACTAAAAATCTCATGAAAACCCCTGAAATTCCTGAAAATATAATGAAATCTCGTAAATAACTTGAAATCTCTTAAGTCGTTAAAATAACTTAATATCCTATGAAACATTGTAAAATCTCTGAAAATTACTTAAAATTCCATGAAATTTCGTAAAATCTTTTGAAATTTCATAAAATTCCTCGAAATACCGCAAAATCACTTAATCTTTCTAAAATCTCAATAAATTTCGTAAAGCCTTGAATTCTTAAAAAATTTTTAAGATTCCGTGTATTCACATTAAATCTCTTCAAATATCATAAAATTCAATGAAAGTTAGTAAAATGTCTAAAGGTTTCTTAAATTACTTAAAATTCCACAAAATACATCTATAGTTAAATTCCTTAAAATTCTTTTATAATCCTTTAAAATCTCATAATTTTTGGCAGAAAAATGTAGGATTGGAAAAATTAAGAGATCTCAAAAGTATGGAAAATAATTCAGAGATTTTAATTTTTGACATATAAAAATTTGTAATTCCTAGTCTAATTTTAGTAATCACAACAAATTTGTAAAATCCTTTTAAATTCCTTAAAATTTTTCAAAGTCCCATTAAATCCTATTAAAAAACTCAAAATATCTAAAAATCCAATGAAATGTTGTGAAATTCCTTAAAATACCTTAAAACCAATCAGTTTTTTGACAACAATGTGTTCGATATATTGGTAACATCACTTTTTAAGATAGGATTTTTTTAATTGCAGGAAGCCTTAAAGCCTACTCCCTAAATTATGCTTCTATCTTCTTTGTTTATAGTAAATTTTCGAATTCCGGTTTTCCTGCTAGGATGACTTCAAATTTTGGTCTACACACTTTTTCTTTGGATATTATAAGTTCCTGTTAATTTAAAATTGAAATTTCTTATTTACATAGAATCGCCTGAACTCTTTGCAAATTCTTACAATCCTTATAATCTCTATTAATCTTTTTTTAGAATCTTGTTTAAGGAGTACTTACACCTTGTAGGATTATTTTCGAGCCAATTTTCAGGAATTTATTGTGGAAAAACTAAAGAAGATTTTAACACGGGACTTTTTCTATTCTATTGCAGCTATATTGAATTTCACACGTGATTTTTTTTGACTTGTCAATATTCACTTCCAAGACCTGGAGATGAAATTAACAGCATCACTATAAAAAGTGCAGGGTCAAACGATGCATGATTGAGTCCTCCCTAGTTAGTCGAAATCAAAAGTTCAAAAACAGTTTCAGTTGTTACGTCAACGAGATCTCGATCGTTTACTTTTTCGAAATTTTGATTTTTCGCAAAATGGTAAACATTTTTCCAAAACAGTAATTTTTTACCATATTTTCTGTCCTATTTGAAGCTGTCAAAAATCAGCAAAACGAAATTTGTCAAAAGTTGTCACGTAATCGTGTACACTAGTTTGAAGAATACAAGTTTTGGGGAAACGCATTTAAAGTTTCAAAACCGACGCGCTGACCAGTCCTGCACCGTCATGTTTGACGAGCTGTAACTTGCGAATTAGTGAGAAGCTGCCAAATTTTTTTGAAACCGACAGGGTGTAAGTCCCTCTTAATCTCTTGAAAAACTTTAAACTTTTTTAAAATCCCTGAAAATCTTATAGGATTTTATTAAATCTCTTGAAATCCTTACAATCTTTTGCTTTTTTTTATATCACTTAAAACCTATACAGTTATCGAATTTTGAATGACTTAATATGAAGTTATTGAAACTTGAACGCTTTCAATATATAGTTTACTATTTGTATTGTAGTATTTGCAGCTTTTTTATTGAAAATAAGTACATTTTTCACTCTATACTTTTTGATGTTTGTCTACATTTTAAAATCAGGACTACACAAAGTGTTCAGTATCACAACAAAATTTTAGGCCCTGTAATCAGTTTTAACATTTTTAACGTCTCTTACACCGTTTAAAATATAATAATGGTAGTTTTTAACGCTTTTTTATAAACTAGTTAAAGGCATAAATTTTCTTTTTGGTCGAATCAAAATTTCAATTTTGTCCCTATACGAGACCGATCGCGCGCTTGAGCGCACGTGTTTCGTATTTGAAATGTTTGAAGTTGATACGCTTATGTACGTCATTAGGCTTTTTGCTCACTTCATGCATAACCAAGCGTTACGCATGAACACAATTTATGCATAAAAATGATTGTACAAAAAGCAGACATGTTGAAATAATTTAACATGCCAAGGAAATTGATTTGAGAGTATACAATGAAAATGATTTGATACTAGCCAAAATAACGCGTGCTTTTTGTTTCTTAATTACTCAACTTTTTAAATTAAATAAATCAAATATTCTTTATATTCAAAAAAATCAATTTTATTACAAATAATTTCAAATATTATTTATTTTAAAAGACCAAATAATTTATTTTTAAAGATAAACACACCCATTTCCCGAAAATTTATCGGAGCGCATCAATTTCATTCCGAGAGTATCCGTGGAAAAAAGAAAAATCACCCTGTTGGAAGTAAAAAGATAGAAAGTCTATCTATTTGAATCTTTTTCAATATTCAGGATTGAAATAGAAAGGAAAAGTGTATCCAAATGTATCCTTTCCTATCCATGACAATCTATTTGTATCTACAATAATCTCTTTCCTTTTGAATCTCTATCTTTCTATATCTTTTGTCTATCCACGCCTACCCACATCTAATCACGCTAATCTTTTTCTATCCCTTTTGCAGTCCATGGATGCAAAGTGTACACTTGGGAGGGATAGTAAATCTCTAAAATCTCTATCCTTTTCTATCTTTTTACTTCCGACAGGGCAAATCCGAATGAATCCGGGCCAATCCATTATCTATCTAAAAATTCCGATCCGCATGAATCCGAGCTAATCCGTGTCAGCTATTAGTAACACCACAAACAACTGATCAAAAGAAATAAAAAAAATCTTTTTCAATTTTGCCCTTATGATTGCATGTTAAAATTGGTTATTTTATTAATCATTAGAATTGAAATATCAGATTCATTCAGTATGAAACTCTTCGGAGATGACTCGAATTTGTTCGGATTAAATATTCGGATTAATTCGGTTTAAAAAGTTTCTATGGATGAGTCTCATCAGATTTATTTGAATTGAAACTTCGAATTCATTTGGTTTAAAAACTTTTTTCGGTTCATTCTCGGATTCATTCGGATTGAAATATCAGATTCATTTGGTTTGAAACTCTTTTCGGATGAGCCACAGATTCATTCAAATTGAATATTCGGATTCATTAAGCAAGTTCTACGAATGAGTCGAAAACGTGAATTGGAATTACTCGAAATGACTAAGATTCGCTCGGATACGGACTGGATACAGACTAAGCATTGGCTCAGAATACCTCGAACTACATGCCTCAAATTGGAGTTTTATCTGCATCTTTCGCAGTTACTAAAAAATTCGTGGGTTTGAAATAACCTACATTAAACAAATCAGTATTTTACTTAGAATATAAAAAACAAGGTTAAGCTCACAATCTAGAATATTTTTATTGTCATTTTGAATTTTTATATATTATTAATAGAAGTTTAAATAAATATTTTATTTTTAATTATAAACATTAAATACACGCACATCCCGAAAATATATACTAAAAAATTTCTAAGTCTAAGACCGACTCACGGTAAACATATCGGGTTAAAATATTTTTACTTTATAAAAGAAAAGGTTAAACTCACAATCTAGAATTTTTTTATTGCCATATTAAATTTTTATATTACTAGTAATAGTAGCATTAAATAAACATTTTATTTTTAATGATAAATACATCATTTCCCAAAAATTCAGACATTTACTAAAAACTTCGTGGTTCTGAAATGAACCACCAATAGAATATAAAAGATTATATTATTAACAATAGAATTAAACAAGAAGTGGAACATGCGCGCAGCACGCGTCTGATAATGCTAATAATAATAATAATAATAATAATAATAATAATAACAATAATAATATTATTACTTTTTAGCTGTCGATTTTCAATAATTTGAGAGCACCGGAACCAACCAGGCCTTTGCAACCGAAGATGTTGTTTAGGTCTCCGGGATTCACTATTGTAAACGAAAATTTACGTACACTGTTTGACCAGAATTTCGAAGATATTTCTTACTTCATAGAGGAGCAAAGCGATCGTTACGATGAATCTCCTGAAGGAAGTGCACGAAATTTAGAGAGACAAGAACCAAGGAATGCAGTGAGTGAAGAACGAGATGAGGAGCAACCAAGATATCAAACGGAAGTACCTGATTTCGTGAAGTCGCATCAAGTGGGCGAAGAAGATGACAATGCATCGAAGGAAACGGAAGACAAAAGGGAATCGATGAAGAGGATGTCAATACATCCTTTCGTTTCTGGCGTTGAAAATGAAGATCTTGTTGTAACACCTCCTCTTTCTCCTCCTCAAGAGTCACATTTTTCTCAAGAAGAAACAACAGCTGGTGACTTATTTCGACGAGATTCTTTCTCAGCAGATGCTCAAGACGTACAAGAAGCACAAGAAGATCAAGGGTGAGTATTGAGTATTCGACTAATCCGCTTTCACCCATTAACAGGACTGCTTAAGTAAATTCTTAGCAACGGAGTTAAACAAATTCGGAGTGACCACTTTGTTGTATAATTAGAAAGAGACGATGGGTATAGTTCCAAATAGTGGTTACCTCCGATTCATTTGGCACTACGTATACTGTTGTATTTTAATGCGCTAATTACGAATATCATAGTGAAAATTGGCGCAAAGAATTTAATGATGAAAACCATGAAAAACTCATAAAATCATAGTTTTTTCCATTTATTTTCGTAAATAATGTGAATTTCGAAAAATATTTTCAATACAAATTGTAGATCTCATCGAAATACACATTTTTTGTTGCAAACATTTTTTTTCTGAGAGTGATAGTTTCCGAGAAAATCAATGATACAAAGATTACAATCCTATCTCCATTGATTTCGGTTTGGTAAACAACCTACGCTTTTCACCCTTTACCATTCCCATGCCTTTCTCTTTGCCATTTCCCTTCACTATTTTCCTTTGTCATTTTCCTTTACCATTCCCTTTATAACAATTTTCTTCTACAATCATTTCCATTTAGAATGTGAGAAGCCATGATATATGAGTTTTTTATAAATGAAAATCGAAATATTTATTTTTATCAAAAAACTATCACTCGCAGAAAAAAAGGTTTTAAACAAAAAATGTGTATTTCAATGGGTTCTACAACTTAGGTTTGAGACATTTTTACATTCTCATCAGAGAAGGTATTAGATTTGTGTAAAATTTGACCCCACCAGTTTTTATCAAATGTTTACATTTTTGGACCCCTAGGCCAGTAAAATAAGAAATGTCTCAGAGGACATGTAATTGTTGACCGAGGCGAAGCCGAGGTTGGCAAAAATGTGATCTGAGGCTTTCTTTTTTACTGGCCAAGGTGTGTATACTATTTTTCTGGCCGGAAGGCAGAAAACATGTTTTTACGAATGGGTCTGTCTTTCTGTCTGTTTGTCTGTAGATTTTTGGTTTGCGAGCACGATATCTTTCGAACGAATTGCCCGATTGGATTGTCCTTTGGTATACTCATTAAGTGTCCTAAAATGAAGGTCAAGTTCGTTGGCCAGCTTTTTTGGATAAAAATTCAAAAAGTTGGAGCATTTAGAAAAATTTTAAAACCACTTTTTTTAAACTTAAAAATTCTCATGACGGATATTCATAGTACTTAAAAAGTCAAACAATGATTTATTTCTAGTGTGCAATTTTGCCGTAGCATTATACTTTTACCGTATCCCTTGCTAATGCAATAGACTTTATTTTGTTCGATTTTCATTATTTTTTATTTATTTTTAACCCTTTAAAATTGCTGTGAGTTTCTTTAAATTACATTACTTTATTTATAATTACTGGCATTTAATATTTGTCTTGAAGTTCTAAAATGTTTTAAGGGGTAATACCACTCTAGGATTTTCAAAGAATCGATTTATCTTTTTTTAGCTTAAACAGTACTTTAGAGTCTGAAAAACAATACCTTCTTGGTCCAATAGCGAAACAAAATTTTAACATGTTTAATTTTCAATTTTTCAGAAGCGCCTTGGAGTTTTTATTTAGCATGTCCGCCATGTTGTATCCGTCATTTTGTTTATGAAATTTTCGACACCGGAGTCGTAATGAGAGACCTCAAAAACCCATGAGTAACAGAATTTGGCCCATTTTATAAACATTTTATTCGGGATTTGCCAAAGTGGCATCAAATCTGATTTGGTAAAACTTTGCATTCCTTTTAATATTCCATTTTCCATTTCCCTTTACCACTCCCTATGCCACTCCCTTTGCCATTTCCCTTTGCCATTTTCCTTTACCATTCTCTTTATAATAATTTTCTTTTACATTGATTTACATTTAGAAAGTGAAGAGCTATGGCATATGGGTTTTTTTATAAATAAAAATCGATATATTTGCTTTTTTCGAAAAATATTTCTCGCAGAAAAAAATGTTTGAAACAAAAAATGTGTACTTCGATGAGATCTACAACTTTTGTTTGGAACATTTTTTTTAATTTTGCATATTAGCTGAGATAATCGCAAAAAATCATGATTTTATTGGGTTTTTATTGTTTGTCTCATTAAATTAAAATTTGCGCCAACTTTCACTATCTCTATTCGTAATCAGCGTATCAAAATACATAAGTATTCGAGGTTTCAAGAAAATCAAGCAAAACCACTATTCGGAACTATACCCAAATTAGTTTATAAAATAACAAATTATTTATTGTATTTAATGAATTTAGTTAAAAATCGGTTTCTGTTTATAAATCACTGTCAGTCGCCATTGATCCATTTTCACTCACTAATTTGTTTATAAAAAATTGAATAAATTTTTAAGCAATAGCTAAGCTATTTTAAAACTTTCCTGGATAGTTGCTTCATTGATTCTAGGTATTTGGGATTGAATCTAAGCATTTCTCGAAACCCGATGTTCAAAAACCAAATTTCTTTTTTTCATTTTTGTTATTAAATAAAAAAATTTTTTTAATCTTTTTAAAAATATGGATCAACAGTTTTGTACGGAATTTTATAAGCTTTAATTTAAAAATTAGCTGTGAAGATGTATCAACTTTTGTGCTCATTCAATGAGCACTTTGCTTCCTAGAAGCAAATATCATTTTGTTATAGAAATATTTCAATTTAAATATTCGCACAAATAAAGTACAGATGGCACTAATTGTTGAATTAAAATTACGAATAAGAGAGAGATTTGAAGGAGAGTCGTTAATATACGTCGGAAATTGTCCCTAAGATTGGCGCAAGCACTATTAAAAGTCACTGCTGGCTTTGAACTATGATAACTTGGTGAAAAAAAGAGAGAAAATACTTTTAAAAAACCGTTGGAAAGCTTATGAAATTCCACGTCTAGTGGTGCCAACCAGATTTTTTTTTGACTTTCTAAAAAGAATACAGCACGTGAGAAGTTTTTAAAAAAAATTCAAGATTTTCTCAAATTTTGTACCTCGATTTCAACTTTTAGCATGAACTAGGAAAATTGTTGCAAAAATTTGAATATTATACCAAATAGAGCCTAAAACTTTATCTTTAATTTAAGCCAAAGAACCTTAAAAAATCTTCTTTGGTTCTCGAGATACGATTAGAAATGTTCAAACGTATTTAAAGGAGGCGAACAGCAGACCGGCCGAGAGCCATGATCGTCGATTAAAATTTAACTCAAATACGATTGAACATTTTTAATCGCAGCTCGAGAACCAATGAATATTTTTCAAGTTTCTTTGACTTAAATTAAAGATAAAGTTTTAGGTTCTATTTGGTATAATTTTCAAATTTTTGGAACAATTTTCCTAGTTCATGCAAAAAGTTAAAATCGAGCTACAAATGTTGAGAAAATCTTGAATTTTTTTAAAAACTTCTCACGTGCTGTATTCTTTTCAGAAAGTAAAAAAAAATCTGGTTGGCACCACTAGACGTGGAATTTCATAAGCTTTCCAACGGTTTTTTAAAAGTATTCTCTCTTTTTTTCACCGAGTTATCGTAGTTCAAAACCAGTAGTGACTTTTAATAGTGCTTGCGCCAATCTTAGGGACAATTTTCGACGGTAGTGTACCTTGAACGGTCAATAGTGCGAAAACCGAGCGTCTTTATTATACGTGCGTTAATTATAATTTATCCAGTGCGTTACTACTGGTGATTCTAAATTATCTAAGTTACTAAATATAGTGATTAATTAATTTAACTTTAAAAGTGTGCTCAGAGAATTTGTTCTCCTACTAATTTATTTATTTATTTCCTACTATTTATTTATTATTTCTCCTACTAATTTATTCTCCTTTTTTATAACTACTATCCGCTCACAATAGTGAAAGCTTTAAGTTTTGGCTAAAGTACCCTCATCTTTAACAATTTGCTTCCCCAGAGAGGAAGCATTAATTGATTTATTAAATTAATTATTATTTTCTATACATCAGCCTTAAATTTTTATTATTTGAAAATTTATAATAGAAAAATTAATTTTTGAAAAATACAATAACCATAACTTCCTTATTTCTTAATGAAATGCATTAATCATATAAGTCAATCGATTCGTCTTGATGAAAGGAATCTTTTTTCTTTGTACATCTTTGAATTTTAATTTCTCTGAAAGTTATAGTAGAAAAATAAATTTCACTAAAATTATAAAAGTAGATAAAATTTGTAAACTATTAATATTTTGTGAAACCCTTATAAGAAATTCAACTAGGTATATAGTGGAATAACTATGCAAAATTTCATCCATTTATCTCTACGCGTTTTTACGAAATTTCTGGATCGAGACACACATACATACATACATACATACATCCGTACAATTTTTCAGATCATCATATTAGATATATTGCCCTTGAAATATGTTCAAAAAAACCTTTTTCAGGATACTGAATTTTGTCGCCACTAGAAAATTTCCTCTATGAGGAAACAAAAAAAGGTTCAAATTGGTTCAGAAATAGCTTCTGAATATCAATTTGTTTACGAAATTTTTTTTAACTCACTGTGCGTGTGATTTACGACTCTAGATAAAGTAAATTTTTTCGGATTTTATTTTTTGCTTCCTCATAGAGGAAGCTTTATAGTGGTGACAAAATCCAGTTTCCTAAAAAAGGATTTTAAAGGTTTTCTGAAAAAGAATGATGATCTGAAAAATTATACGAATGTGTGTGTGTCTCGATCCAGAAATTTCGTAAAAACGCGTAGAGATAAATGGATGAAATTTTCCATAGTTATTCGACTATATACTTAGTTGAATTTCTTATAAAGGTTTAACAAAATATTTAATTTCACAAGTTTTATGTACTTTTATGATTTTCGCAAAGTTCAATATTTCACTATAACTTCTGAAATACTCAAAATTTAATGCTGATATATACGGAAAATAAAGATTCCTTTCATCGAGACGAATCGATTGACCTATGTGATTAATGCATTTCTTTGAAAAGTAAGAAATTTATGCTTTATTATAATTTTCGAAAATGAATTTTTCGAATATAATATAATCAAATAACCAATATTTAATGCTGATGTAAAGAATACTTTATGCTTCGTGTATGAGGAAGCAAATCATATTTGCTTATAGGAAGCAAAGTGCTCATTGAATTAGTACAAAAGTTTATACAACTTTTGATAGCTATAGTTTGACAATTTTATCGGCGACCAATTCTGTGATATTCATGAAGTTTCACTGCCTCCCTGATTTGAAATGGTTTCAGTCTAAAATATGTTTTTGAAAATTTTTGTATAGGTCAGATACTGATATTGTGGAAATAACAGAAGAGACAATTCTTGCAAACATTTTAAATTGCTTGACTTCGGAGGATTACATCGATTTAGAAGAAATTATTCCTGTGAATTTGCATACTAAAAAGACTGCTGCTTGGTCTTTCTCTTGCGTACTTCGTAAGAACAACCATTTTTATATATATATTTTTTTTTTCGAAATAGGATCTTCTATACAATTTATTTTTACAATTTCAGATTTAACCAAGAAGAAGAAGATTAGAATGTTTCAGGCTGGATCGAGAAATCCTATTTATATCAGCCAATATATTAGCGAATGAGTAATTATTTTTATAATCTTATTGTTCTATTCGTTTTCTAAAAATTCAGATTCATGCAAATAGCTTTCTATTAGAATTTGAAACGGTAGATTATAAAACGTTCTTACAATAATCAAATTTAGTATCGAATTTACTGAGATATTTAAAAAATAGGAAATTGAAGGTCTACCAAAAAAATTAGCATTTAAAACTGTAAGTACAAATTTTATTTTAATCGAAAAAAAAGTTGTTTGCACGAAGTTCTAAAAGCAATGAAATCCTTCTTTGGGGAGTCGAAAACGCTCCCCTAAAGTTTCATTAAAAAAAAATGTCTTTCTGTCTCCGCATTTGGAAAGAAAATTAGTTTTCGGTATCTAAATTTAAAAAAAAATAGTTCGAAGCAAGTGAATTTGTACCTACATAGTAAAAAATGATTCAAAAATTTTTTACCCTACCTAAGTGTCCTTGAAATTTCAAAATTTCGAAATTAATCGACTTTTTCGCTATTTTCTTAGAGTATATATTCTTATACATTAAACTGAATAAAAAAATTGTCGGAACATATATTAGCTTGTTATAATGTCATTAAATTATCACAGTATTACCATTGGTAATACTGTGATACTAATCCGACTATTTTTTTATTTAGTTTGATGTATAAGAATATATTTTAAAAAATATATAATAGTTGTATGATATTTAAAATACATTCATCTGAACATGTATCAGACATTTCATGGTCAAATAGTCGAAAAAATTGTAGTAACTCTAAGAAAATAGGAAAAAAGTCGATTAATTTCGAAATTTTGAAATTTCAAGAACACTTAGGTAAGGTAAAACATTTTTGAATCATTTTTTACTATGTAGGTACAAATTCACTTGCTTCGAAATATTTTTTTTTTTAATTTAGATACCGAAAACTAATTTTCTTTCCAAATAGAGAGAAATATATCAATTTAAAATATTTTCATGTCATTCAAAGTCAAGAAAAATTATTTTAATGTCGAAATTCCTTATATATGATGGTTGTACTATCTTTCGAACACATTTGCACTAACATATATCACACATAATGTGGTCAAAAAGTCCTAAAACTTACCGCAAATCAACAAAAATAGCGAAAAAGTGGAGTTTTTTCGATTTTTTGAAAATTCAAAGTTAATTTGGGGGGGGGGGAATATTTTAATGGAATTTCTGTTATACAGGTATAAAATTGCATAGTTTAAACTATTTTTATTGATAAGTGAAATCTTTAAAAAAAAATTTTTGCTTTTCCAATTAAAAGAAGTGTTTCGTTTTTTTTTTTATTTTTAGCGATATCTGCGTGGTGGAGACAGAAGGAAATTATTTTTTTTTAATGAAATTTTTGGGGAGTTTTTTCGACTCCCCAAAGAAGGATTTCATTGCTATTAGAACTTCGTTCCCTAATATTTATAATATATATATATATATATAT
>UCOH01008271.1:0-14415 GCA_900474275.1 Synergus japonicus | reverse complement strand
TGCCTAGTCAGACTGACTCGATACGAAGTTGAGTTAACAGTACTATTACTTGAAACAAATGACACAGCTCTTAATCAGAGTAGCGTTTTTATACTTAAAGAAAATGCATACGCCTTTCTACACCCACCACACCCGATGCATCCGATGTGATCATACCATCCAACACGCCCGCTACGCCTAACCTTCCCATGTGGTTTGTCACGTGCAGTGCATTATTGTAGATCAGCACGTTTTGTTATGACGAATGGACATATTTGATGAGACGAATGAAACATCTTATTATAATTATTGAGATAAAATATCAATCAACGCGCAACATGTTGGTATTTTCAATTTGGGTGGAAAATTATGAACAAAGTTCCTTGTACCAATGCTAAGGGTTATCTTTCTTTCTTTTCTTCTCTTGCCTTCTTAGGCCTTAATAATCCTTAAATTATGATCCCTTATATCTATTGTATTTAAATTACTAACATATCTATCTATATGTGTAACATGTACAAATGTACATACATATATTTATTATTTAGTTTCTTATAATTTATATAAATTAATATAAAATACGTGTTAAGTAGAATACTATGGCCTGTGGTTAGCATGTCTGACTATACACAAAGTTATCACTTCTATTATAATGAACAACGTATTATCTTATGTAGGTTTCTTTTACTCTTATGTTACCATCATATCTTTTGTATATAATCAGGCATCTTCATAATTACATACTATTTTATCGACCGTAGTTGTTACAATAACTTTTACCATTGGCTCATAATTTTATAATGTGTCTGTTGATATGACTAATTATTACTTAATTACTTAGAAGTTAATGTGATTGCATATGATTAGGCGTTACAAAGAAAATTTAATATTTTGGGATGTAACACCAACGGTTAAAAATCAGACGAATTCGATTAAGGAAAATCATTTCGTTCATTTGATAATGTTTAGAATTTCAAACTCATGGAATTTGAAGGTTATGTTTCAAATTGTATACAACTAAAGATCTATGATATAAAACATTACTCTTACCTTATTATAGGGATCCCATACAAGCAACTGTAATAACAACTTAAAATTGGTATTATGATGAACAATATAGCATTGACCGCACAATCACGAGAATCCAAAACAAAGGCACGCTAGCACGTCCATGGTAACCGCACGAGCATGCGCAGTCCGAAAATCTTCAAAACGCTCAGAACTCGTACTCTTTTTGCACGGACTACTCCGAGGCTTTTTAGCATGTAAGTATTGGTGCGTTCAGCGCGTCGGTGCGCATGCCCTTTTTGCATTGGACACTTTGGTACGAAGGTAGCACGGTTACCGACCGATGATTGCAATCTTACTTAACCATCTTCGCATCGAACACTTGCTTGCCAAAATAGTAATAGTGTCCGATGCGATACTCGCAACAGAGTTCTCTCCGTGTAGTTGTCTCGCAGCAAAAACACTCAAAAGTTTATGCTCAGATAGATGTAAGATATCGCATGTTTTCTTTTAACCATTGGTCAAAAATTTTGACTGGGATTGTATAATCGCATAGAAGCATCCTATATATGTATACACACATTCACAGTCACAGTTCGTATGACAACGATATTGGCAACACTGAAATTTTATTCTCAGAGAAAATGGTGGTGATGCACTTATAGCCTCAAAATAGTATTGTCAAAATCCTCGAAATGTCATCTCAGTGTTGCCACATCGTCACTGCCTACCCACGCCATGTGTCTCGCACAATGGTCAGATTCGTTTTCATACTAGACTTCATAATGTGGCGATTGCCCATGTTAGCTACAGGAGACCCATGCAAAAAGTACTGAACATAATTTAAAATATTTGCCTTTAGAAACACACGATTAAGCTAAAAATTGGAGCATGGTTAGATAACAATATTTTCTACATATTTAGAAAATTTTAGACAATTCCTAAGAAAGGTTCGATTTCGGCACAACTACCTTAACAGTTCATTGACTTAAAAATTATGAGTTCCGTCGTTAAATTAAATTCTCTTCACCGCGCTCACCTATACCTTGAATCTCTAGTGCGTTTTTTAGGAATATTAAAACATCTATATGATTTTTTTCAAATTTTTTACATTACCTAGTTCTTAGATATCTTTCTCGAAAGTCAAGCTACGGTAGAGTTAGGGGAGCAGCGGCGAATGCGGCGCACATAAAGGCAAAGGCACAAGTAAATTACAATATAAAGTTCAATATTGTAATAAAATATATTTTGTTTAGGCCAATATCTTAACAATGCTTTATGCACAGAGGTCAAAAAGTGCACCTGTGCCAAGTTATGCTACCTTGTTTTTAAATGTGGCGCGTTACGATTTAAATTAGTAATTATTGAATAAAAATAAAATTGTGAAGATAAATTAATAAAAGTACGATAAATATATGTAAGTTTAATATTATTAACATATTGAAGGGATTATGTCTGCCGAAATTTTAAGCAAAAATGTTGTTTTAACAGTTCAAAATGTCTCACAATAATTATTGTGAGATAAATTATAATTTGATAATTATAACACATGTACAGAATGACTCACCAACTAATGCACCATATTAGCCGCATGTGAATAGTATTCAATTAGGGTTTTTATATAACAGTTTATTAATTTTACTCAAAATGTTAAACTTTAAAGCATTCCAAAAACTGAGAACAGTATATTTCCAAAAAATTTTTATAATTTTAGGCAAAACTTCTATAATTTTTTATTTGTTTTTAGATATTACAAAATACCAGCGTAAGATCCAAAACTAACTTTTGGTCATAAAAATCACGTAATTAATTTTATTATCCTAATTTTTTAATAATGTAACGTTGAAAACATATATGGGGCATTATTCCTCAAGTGTACCACCCTCAGAATTCGACTTTGTCTGCTCGAACTCAAACTTGGGTAAAGTATAGTCCTACTAGGTAGAACTTTAGAGGAAAAAGATTTTTTCGATTGGATAAAAATTTACCGACATGAGAGAGGTGGAATTTTTCGAATTTTTTCGATTTTGCGCGGTTTCGTGCTATTTCGAAGGCATTAAACTCCTTTCCTATGGAATATACAAAATTTTGTCCCATATGTTTTTGATAGCTTTTTTCCTGGTCTATCGAACGGTTATAACCATTTTTTTAAATTTGAAAATTTGACCGATTTTTTTGAAAATCAAAATATTTTTGACTATTGCAGAAAAAAGGCATGTTTTTTTTCTTGGTCTCAAAATAAAACTTAAGTCTTTATCTTTCGATGCTGTAAATCTCATCTTGCCATTTTTTGTTGTTTTCGAGAAATTAAATAAAGAGTAAAGCGTCGCGCCGACGGCGCTCGAGACTGCTGGGCTTCTCGCTCGGCGGAATTTCTTCGAACTCATTTATCGTATCAATTATGAATATTTCTTATTTATTAAACTGGTCTCTGCATTGTACAGGGTTGAGACTGTCATTAAAGTTTTCTAAGGCCTGCATTACACTCATTGTAAGGACGTAATATTAAGGAAATAAATTTCTATCTAATAAATATATTGTAATACGCAGAAATAGTGTCATTGTGTATTAGATAGAAATTTATTTCCTTAATATTACGTCCCTACAATGACTGTAATACACGCATTAGAAAACTTTAATGACAGTCTCAACCCTGTACAATGCAGAGAGCAGTTTAATAAATAAAAAATATTGATAATTGAGAGCCAGTCCTCTCCGATCGAGCTAGAAATTAACCCCCTCCACATCCACTATTTTATCGAAAAAAAGCAATTTTTCAAGTATAATTTGTCAAAATTTTGAAATTCTTTCTCTTTTTAAGTGTTTTCTTGAATTATATAAATAAAATTTCCCACATTATATGTAATAAATTACTTTTTTTCGATAAATTGTAAAAGTAGAGGGGGTAAATTTCTAGCTCGATCTGAGAGCACTGAGACCAGCAGTCTCGAGAGCCGTCGGCGCGGCGCTTTACTCTTTATTTGATTTCTCGAAAAAAACAAAAAAGGGCAAGATGAAATTTTCAGCATCGAAAGATAAAGACGTAAGCTTTATTTTGAGACCAAAAAAAAACATGCCTTTTATCTGCAATAGTCAAAAATATTTTGATTTTCAAAAAAATCGGTCAAATTATCAATTTTTTTAAAAATGGTTATAACCGTTCAATAGAACAGGAAAAAAGCTATCAAAAACATATGAGAGAAAATATTGTACAGTACCGTCGGAAATTGTCCATACCATTGAAAAAATTTAAAATTACATGATAAAACTTTATCTTTAATTTAAGCTAAGAAAACTTAAAAAATCTTCATTGCTTCTCGAGATACGATTTAAAATGTTCACTCATATTTGAGTTAAGTTTTAATCGACGGCTCTCAGCCGGTCTGCTGCTCGCCTGTTTCAAATATCTCGACTTCAACTTTTTTTATGACTTAGGAAAATTGTTGCAAAATTTTGAAAATTATACAACATAGAGCCTAAATCTTTATCTTTATTTTAAGCCAATGAAACTAAAAAAATCTTTTTTGGTTCTAGAGATACGATTAAAAATGTTCAATCGTATTTCGATCGTATATTCCATAGGAAAGGAGTTTAATACATTCGAAATAGCACGAAACCGCACAAAATCGAAAAAATTCGATTTTGTGATCTAAAATGTAATAGACATTAAAATAAAAAGCGCCACGCTGCAAACAGAAACAGAGAAAAACATCTTGAGACAACCGATCACGTTTTCACCAACAATTATTGACCAGAAAGTTAGCGATGTATAAAATAATACCTTGTTCGGCCTAGCAATAGCACAAACGTAGCGTCTACAGCTGATTCACTCTGCTATCAGATCGAAAAAGAACTATCAAATCTGCGTACACTCGCTCGTTAGCCAAATTCTATCGCTCCCTCTATCAATTTATTATTGATGTTAGGCGATTGGTCGTTCAGTTATTCTCACGCATACATTCATACCTTTATAGACATTACTTAAATACATTCACATCGCTTCAAAGTATGGTTGCAAAGCTAAAACTCAAAGGAATTGACGGAAAGGCATCACCGGGAGTGAAGCCTGCGGCTTAATTTGACTCAATCGATACAATTTGGAATCTCTCTGTTCCATTACGACCTATCAATATGGTGGTTGACCAAGCTGTTGTCGAACCGCCAGATGAGGTAGCTAAAAAAGGGGATGACGTCGTCGCGGATGACCTGTACCACGACAATCAGCCGAGAGTTCTCAACGCTAAACGCCACGACTTACTTTTAACAGGTTAGGATGGTTAATCGAGGTTAACTAATGAACAACGGCAGACCCTCGAAACCTCAGGCATCGGAGCGGAAGATTTTCCAGCCGATCACCCGCACATTGCACTAAACTGAGACCAGCAGTCTCGAGAGCCGTCGGCGCTGCCTACGTCATTTAATTAAGGGAAATTCCCAAGGTTGTTTTCACCCTGACGCACGCTTTAATATTGTGCTTGGCTTGGGTGAAAGCTTGGTGAATTATTATTAATAACCAACTAAACTTCCAGTGGTAATGAATAGTTTTATAACTAGAATAAATAATAATTAATCGAATAATTATTAATAATTAAGTAGGAAAATTAATCACTACTCTCTATAATAATTTCTTAACAATTAGGAAATGTATGTTAAAAATTTCGTTTCGTGATAAGAATTAATAGATCTTACAAAATATTTAGCATTAATTAGTAATGTAAAAAACTGGAAAAGAGGAGCATAGACGGAAGCATCCGTCGAGCGTTGGAGGTAGGAGGCAAGCCAAGCTTTTGCGACGATTCTCTGACATAGAGGATAAAAGGAGTCACTCTGGCCCTAACTTAACACTTCGGGTTCCGGCTCCGGCCGAGTAAGTTAACACTCCGGGCTCCGGCCCCGACCGAGCAAGTCGACACTCCGGACTCCGGTCCAAACCTAGCAACTCCAGTTCAGTTCTGGACCTTCGAGCGAGACACTCCAGCCTGGACTTCGAACGAGACGCACGAGCCTTGCCTACTTGGCTCACTGTCAGACGGAATCTGACTCACCCTTGGGACTCGACCCTCGAGCCTCAACCAAGGACCAGTGCCCTGTGCTGTCCGACCGGCCACCAGCAACTACCTGCCACGCTCTTGCCTCGACCAGCCAGTCAACACGCTCCTCCGATCCAGTTCAGGGAAACAGGACCAAATAAATGTGATCATCTGAAGAGTAACCCTGCCTATTTTCTTAAAAATATCATAACCAGTGCTTTTCAGAACTAGTGCTTCGAATGACGTGCTCTCTACAATACATCCCCCCCCTTCTTATCCCTTTACGGAGTAAGGGGATCGTATCAGATTTCATATTTAAAAAATATTTTGTGACCTGGTAGACTCTATCACGATAAACTGAAGAAAGTAAGAAAAAAAACGACAATAACATTAACATCTATGACTAAATTCGCTTTAAGCATCTTGAATCGGTCGTTGCACGGAATAGTGAGCATGCTCGCTTCAGCTTAAAAGTCCATAACTCGGTAACCATATGAGGCTACAAAGTGTTTTTTTTTTAAATTAAAGATAAAATCATAAGGAATAATTTGTATGAGAAAAGGTACAAAAAAATACGAGCTCGAAATGAAAAATCAGAATCAAATATTGTTTTGCAATTTTTACATGAAATTTTGAATTTTTCTTTTCTAAATTTTTACAGAAAAAAGTACACCAAATTCTACAAAATACGCCATATGGCTAACAACTTTGATATTTCTGACCTGGAATCACTCTAATAATAATATACTAATTTATAATTTAATGGAAATGTAAGTCCAAAATTCTGTTTCATAAAATAACATATTAAATTTTGATGTATTTTTCATAAAACTTTGAGAAGGTTGGATGTATATATATTAATAATTCCACTTTTCACCCGGCGCGGGCTGGGTCAGAGCCTGCCGGGATTCCAAGAAATAAGAAAAGTTATATAAAATAATCAAAGAAGTTGGGCGCCAGCTAATGGACTAATAACTTACCCGATTAGCGAGGTTGAAGACAAACAATCAAGCGATAAGCTAACTCGACATAATATAGCATTCGACTATAATAAAACAAACAAGTAAGGCGTGGGACTTGGGAAGATCCATAAAATAATTAACCATGATCTAGCTATAATTAATAAGTTCCAAATACATATATTTATTTCAATCGACAAGTACTCACATAAGATCGGCTATTATAAATCCGGTAATACAAATTCGTCTCGGTTCGACGTAATCACTCAATCCACACACAATATGCTCAGGTATAACAATTCTATCGACAAGGTATACAATTCAAAATACCTCCTTTCGCTGGGAAGGGTGACACGAGAGTGAGTTCCTCTCAGATGTTCGCGACCACGCAGAGTCGATAAGGTTGCGCACTCGCTACCGCTTGAGCGCAAGGCTTCGCTGCTACTCGATAAGGAACCTACTTTATCCTACACTTTAAACTGATTCGTCAAAGACTCCCGCCTTGACGTTCACGGAAACCTGGAGTTTTAATACTGAAAATGACTTTCCCGTCACACTCTCCCCCTTCAAACTGTAAAGTCGAGGCGAGAGTTGAAATCTAATCTGAAACTGAAACTATTAATTAAATATTGAAAATTACAAAATTTTAACAATTAAATCAAATCAATGATACCAGAAATCAAAACTACCGAAACTTTTGACGAAACAATTAAATATGTGTCTGGAACTACTATCACAATAAGTCTATCCAACATTAGCGCTCGGAATACAAAATAAAAGCGTTTACACTATATTTGGCGTTAAGTCGAAACTCTACGAAAACGCAAAATGATCGCAAAACTAAAAACGCGAAATAATAAGAAATGGCGATTACAAAAGTAAAATACAAACTAAAAAAAGTATAAAAGTAGAAAATGAACGCGATGCTTGTCGAGACTCTCCCATGGACCACAACAACCATGGTTGCCGTTATACCGTCGCCAACAGTCTAAGTGGCCCTGTCGACCTTCTTCGCCTCCATACGGGTGACCAAGATTTTTGCCCTCTTCATTATCAGGTCCTTCAGTAGGTCCTGACTGATGATTCTAGAGTCGACGAGGTAGAGCGGCTGCTGCTCTCCTTTTGAATTCACCAAGTCTGGAACCTCCAGCTCTTTCAAGGTGTCCGCAAAACTCGGCGCCTGGTTGTATGGCAATGGAGCAACCATCACCGATGGTCCGACGAGAGCATCCGGCAAACTTGTCGAAAAAACCTCCCCCGAGCCTGTCTTAAGAACAGCGTGCCCCATAGCTGGCAGCCGATTTCGACGAATGTTTTCGACTCTCATTTGAGCCGGCATGACCCTCTTGGCCTTGGTGAGCTTCAACTCTGGCGGTGGAAGACCTCTGATGCCGTCCAGTAACTCCTTCACCTCACGGCTCACCTGCGACGGAACCCCTCCGTCGGATCCATCAAACTCAGCGGTCGAGGCCAACGTCGTCGAACTGCACTTCGCCTCCAAATATTTGCGGGCATCCGTTAGTGGTTCCTCTCCTGTGACTCAGAACCTCAATCAGATTCTCTATTCCTGTCTCTCGATCCAACTGGACCAAAATTGCGCCCAGTCCAAAGTCACTGGCGTCCGTGAACAAGACGAAGGGCTATCCCGGGATCGGAACATATAGTCGAGGAGAATCTATTAACGCCAGTTTTACTTCGTCGAGAGACTTCTGCTCAACCTCAGTCCATTTCCAAGGTGTTTTCGGACTGGTCAATTTATTTAATGGACCTTGAATCTTGGCTATGTTCTTCAAATGCCTATGGTACCAGTTAACCAATCCATTGAACTGTCTCAGCTGAGTTCGATCCTTAGGTACCGGAAAATCAATGATTGGTCGAATCTTCTCTGGATTCGGTCTCACGCCGAATTCGTCGACGATGTAGCCGAGATACTTGACCTCCCTACAAACGAAGCTACTCGTCTCTCGATTAATCACCAATCTCGCCTCTCTAAACACTTCAAAAACCAGAGACAACATGGACATGTGTTCGTCATGATCGTAACTCACTATTATCCAGTCGTCAAGACACGTAAAAACTTGCTCATTCCATTTGTTAGGCAATCCTCGCTCTGCAATCAGATCCCCAAAACGTCTCTTTAAAACATCTATGAGTCGTTGAAACGTCGCAGGCGCCCGGTCAAACCGAAGGGCATTCTTTTCCATTCAAATAATCCCCTTCCCTCGGCTGCGAATGCTGTATATTTCTGACTGCTTTCTTCCATCGGGATCTGATGAAAGCCTTCACTCAAGTCGAGTGTTGATATTATTTTTGTCTGATGTAGCTGCGACAAGATTGACCTCATGTTATGTAAGGGGTAGGCTGGCTTCTTCGTTTGTCGATTCAAAGGCTGATATTTGATGCAAAATCTCAATCCACCATTAGCCTTAAGGACAACTACTGGAGAGTAAGCCCACTCGCTATTACTTCTGACAATATAACCAGCCTTTAGCAACCTGTCAATTTGCTCGTCGATGAATTTGCGGACTATTTCGCTTCGACGATAAGGTTTTTGTCGAAAGGGGATTGGATTTTCCAACTCGATCACATGCTTTGTCAAAGGTGTCTCGCCACGTCGATCATGAATCCTACTTAGAAACGATCTTCCGCTTCCGCTGTCGACTATACCACGTACCTTTTCACCAAAGATCTTAATTTCGACAGGCAATCTTATTGAGCTCTTAGGCTCGCGCAATCCGCCTCCAGCGCGATATATCCTCCTTTGCGCCAATTGTTGAATGACGCCGTGGGGAAGACCACTTGGAACCCAGTCCTTTAAGAAATCCGAACTCTCGGTTGTGTCATCCGGTACGGCCTCCTCCTCCCCGAAACTCTTAGTCGAGAAAGAAAGTGAGACTACAGAGTCCTCTGTCTATCTTTGTTCCTTGTAAAGAATTGTCTGTACCTCACGATCCGTATCCTCGGAGTCACTAGACCGCTCGTCCAACAGTTGTAATCTCGTCGGGTCAAAATCCCCGAACCTCTTCTCAGCAAGATCTCCGACGCCATCATTGTCTAGGACCTTAGTCTGACCGATGTTTATTATTCCTCGCGATCCAACACTTTGCCTGCATGGAGTACCCTGCTTCTCCTCATCATTGCCCTTGATTTCAGTAGACTAAGGTACAACTACTGAGGGCTCTTGGCGTTTCCCTGACGCTTTGGACAACTTGTATTAATATGTCCGATCTGTCGACAATTACAACAGACCATCTGCGGCTCGTACGTGCAGAACCGCAACGTATGTCCCAGCTTTCCACAATTAAAGCAGAAAAACTTTGATCTATCAAAAGGTGGCCTTGGCTCCCTCGTCCTCGGTTGACCTTCAATTGATGTAGCAGGAGCAACTCCACTGGTATCAGCGTCATTTGCCTTCCCCTGAAATCGATCCAAATTTCGATCAAGTCGCTGACGGGTCATCGTCTTCGAATTCTGAGCTCTGAACTTCTTGTTAGTGTTCGCTACTTGACTCGGTTGAAATGCGTCAAAATCCGCAGCCTGTTCGTCCTCAGAATATTCGTCGCCAGCTTCCATATCATCCTGAGCCAAATATTCGTCGATTTCGTCGATCGCATCGAATTGCTCCTGGGCACAATTCAAGTCCACTCTACCGAACTTCGGTCGCGCTTTCTGAAAGTCGACAGTCCTATAATAGAGATAATTGCGCTCATTAATATAGTGCAAGCTCCCTTATAATTTTTAAGAGATAGATTTAATATCTCGAACGTCAGTCGCGGATTAAACTTTGTGAGGCTTTGTTTTAATTGCTCTCTAAATTCCGTTGGGTATTGCATGCATTCAAATATGAGTCTAGCCCTACACGTGAATTCCGCAAGAGATTCGTTCCTGTCAAGCTTCAATTCGTGAACCTCGAGGAAAAGATCCGCGTCGTCCTTTTTGACACCCCACTCGTAACGAAAAGCGCTCGAAAAGTCCGCCATGAATTCTTGTTAACTAAATACCACGACTGGTAAGGCCCCTCAAAAATTTTCGATAAACACGGAACAAATAAATTTCGATCTATCCCGCTTGTGTTGAGATGATCTTTGAGTATTAAAAAAAGCGCTTCGGGTTTCGTTCGGGTTTCGGGAACGATATCTTCCACGAACTGACGATTCGACCGATCTTTATAGTCAAATCGCTGTTATTAGCGCCATTCACTCCGCTAGATCTACTTCGCGCAGCATTATCAAACGCGCAAGTCGCATTTGGTCCAGATGGAACATCGCTGTCGCTCGAGTCACCCCCGTGCCAAGAAAATAGGGAACCCGTTCTTCTCATCGTCAAACCATTCGATTTATGGCTTGACAAAGCAAAGCCACGCGAACCGCCATTAAAAAAAGATGTGCGTCCCAATTCGCGCCCCACATTACGGTCAGCTTGCTGAAATTCGCACTGACTATCCATGATTTCGCGGTAACGCTCCTCCGTCATGAAAATCTCCCTGTCGACCAATCGTCCCTCGGCATCCGGCTCGGCCACGACAACTCTGACCAGTCTCCGAACCATCTCTTGACCCTGCAACCCGGAACCTGTCGCTCCAGAATTGCGCAAAAAATTTTCATCGGGATACGCGGACCGCTCACCCCGAGTCGGAAGTGAGGACGTCACTTTCACAAAGGTTCTTCCTTCTGATTCTGTCCAAATAGGCCCCTTCAACCGCACCACCGAGTTCTTATACCATTAGTCTATGTGCCTCCATAGATGCTTGTTTCTTTATTAGAATATCCAACGGAAGCAGTCCCAATAGTATCTCCATTGATGCAGTCGGTGTGGTCCTCATTAATCCAGAAATCGCCATGACGAACACTCTCTGTAGGTTTTGTAATTGACTTTTACAGTCCGCCAGGTTTGTCCTTGATATCCATATGATCGAAGCATGTGTAATTATTGGCCTGATTATCATAGTATATAACCAGTGTACAACCTTAGGTTTTAGTCCCCAAGTCTTACCTACTGCACCTCTACAGGCGCAGAAGGCCATTATGGCCTTTTTAACAACAGCATCAACGTGTAATTTCCTCGTTCGTTTGGGGTCATATTTAGCTGATGCCGAGAATTCTCTTTTGTCCGGATTAACAGATAGGCCTCGCTCGTTACACCACCGCTCGATTGTTCTCAGCGCTTCCTGTATAAGGTCTATTAGAGTGCCCTCATGCTTTCCTTCGATAAGGATTACTAGTTCATCTACGTATCCTAGTGTATAATATCCTTTTCTTTTGAGTTTACAGATCAGGTCATTTATTATAAGTGCCGACCGAGTGGAAGATAATACTCCCCCTTGCGAACATTCTCTTGTAACCCTCGCTTTCACTTCTTTACCATTTAATGAAGCATATATGATCCTGCTTCTCAACATGGATCTCATCCACCTACTGCTATTGTGTTAAAATGTGGACAGGGATGCTCCCTAGTGGAATGTTAGGCTAGAAGCCCTTAGGAAGGAGACTAGAAGACTATTTAATAGGGCTAAAAAAAATAAAACTTAAAATAAACTTTATTCAAAGTATTTTCCCTCGCTTGCTATACATTTTCCCCATGTCTCGGGCAATTTGTTTATACCACGCCAAAAAAAGTCTTTATCTTTTGATGCAAACCACTCGTCAAGCCATTTTCCGACGTCTTCGTACGAATCGAAGTGTTGTTCAGCGAGCGCGTGACCCATCGACGAAAACAGATGGTAATCAGCAGGGGCCAGGTCTGATGAATAAGCGGGATGAGGTAACACCTCCCAGTTGAGTATTTTCAAGTAGTTTTGGACCATTTTTGACGTGTGCGATGGGGCGTTGTCGTGAAGAACAATCATGAGGTAACCATTTTCCCATTTTTTGGATCTTTCCCATGGCATGTAAACGCATAGAAATGGCCGGTTGAGTAACACCTAACTGTTCGGTAAGCATTTCTTGTGTTTGTGTATCGTCCTCATTCAACAGAGCCTGTAATTCATGGTCCTCAACTTTTTTGGGCCGATTTTCACGCTTCTTGTCACTCAAGTCAAAATGACCGTTTTTGAACCGCCGAAACCAGTCTCTGCAAGTTGTTTCTGATAAAGCACTGTCACCATAGGTCTCCACAAGCATTCGATGTGATTCGGCAGCCGATTTCTTCAAATTGAAGCAAAAAAGTAGAGCTTCCCGCAAATGCTCCTTTTCTGGCACAAAACTAGACATGATTACTCAAGGAAAAATTTATGTTGTTGTATAAAAAAAACTGACTATGTGCACTGATTTATGTAGACAGGTGTCGAACTCACACAAAAAAAAGCATGACGTTTCTATTGTAGCTAAATATGTTCACTACCACTATCTCTGAGCAAACAGCGGATTTAAGCTTATACACCTGGTATGTTAGTGCGTATGTGTTGGAAAGATAGTACAACCATCATATATAAGAAATTTTAACATTAAAATAATTTTTAGTGACTTTGAACGACATGAAAATATTTAAAAGTAGTATACTGCTCTCTATTTGGAAAGAAAATTAGTTTTCGATAACTAAATTTAAAAAAAAAATAGTTCGAAGCAAGTGAATTTATACTTGTATAACAGAAATTCCATTAAAATATTGTGTACCCCCCTTAATTGACTTTGAATTTTCAAAAAATTGAAAAAATTGCATTTTTCGATATTTTTTTCGATTTGCAGTAAGTTTTAGGACTATTTGACCACATTATGTGTGATATGTTAGTGCGAATGTGTTGGAAAGATAGTACAACCATCATATATAAGGAATTTTGACATTAAAATAATTTTTATTGACTTTGAATGACATGAAAATATTTAACAGTGATATATTTCTCTCTACTTGGAAAGAAAATTAGTTTTCGGTATCTAAATTTAAAAAAAAAATTGTTCTAAGCAAGTGAATTTGTACCTACATAGTAAAAAATGATTCAAAAATTTTTTACCCTACCTAAGTATCCTTGAAATTTCATAATTTCGAAATTAATCGACTTTTTCGCTATTTTATTAGAATTACTACAACTTTTTTGGCCATTTGACCTTGAAATGTCTGATATATGTTAAGAATATATTTTAAATATCATACAACTATTATATATTTTTAAAAAATATTCTTATACATTGTGACGTGGTATATTTTATACCACGCACATATTTAGTATTTAGCTTTTTAAATTCACTTGTTTCGCGATAAACTCCCAGCACAGAGTGTTGGTTGTTTGCACACAACCAGTCAGCTGATTGGAGCACATGAGCTCTACGAAATCAGCTGACCAACCAGACAACAATCCGGAACCTGCAAGAATTCATTCACTCACACCACAATTAAAAGATGACACTTTTTTATTTGTTGCATATTAACTCTGAGCCACTGGAGCTCAGAGTCACACACACACACACACATGATCACACTGACGTCCAATCCGCATCGTTTAGGCA
>UCOH01008265.1:0-12082 GCA_900474275.1 Synergus japonicus | reverse complement strand
GTCAAGGACGATCATACCAGGAGTGGGACCAACCATCAGACGCAGGAAAGAAGATCTCAAATTCGGATCAGGTCATCGGTCGAGGTATTTCCTACCATCGCATTGCTTTGTGGGGTGAGTGAGTCGGAGTGCATCGTGTGAGTGTATAATCGGTTTTACCGAGCTTCTTAATCGGGATTCAATTCGTATGAATTGTGATAATCGGATCGGTAAAGAAATGTCGCGATTGTAGATTGATGCGAGGGTTGTGATTCCGCGTTTCCTCCGAACACTAGATGTGCGTATTGATTGCTTTGTAAAAATAAACCAGTAATTGATTGAGTAATACTTTTGTGTAACATAGAATTTGTTCTGAAATTACCTAATGTCGCTCCCCAGGACCCCGGTCCGCGTTCAGCGGCCATTTCAAATGGCGCCCAACTACGAAAACCCGCAAATAGAATTTGCAAACGGGCAAAATCAGGAAAATAACCACAATTCTCCGAGAATAAACGAATTTTTGATAGAGCGTGATATAAATAGGGAAGAAGCAAATAGTGTATGGGAGATGAATGGAACAAGTAGGAGAGATAAAGACCAAAATCTAAGTAATATAAGACCGCAAAATCCGATAAATATAATAAACAGGAGAGATAGTAGTGAAAATTTACGGAATCAGGCTCGAAATGAGGGACAACAAAACCCGATAAACGAATTAACGGACATTTTAAGGGCAATCAAAGATACTTTCATGGGTTTCCAAAACATGCAAAATTCGCAAAGACCGAATAACCAGATAAAAATTGATATCCAGATTCCAACCTTTTATGATGAGTACGACACCAACCCAATGGAATTTATTTGGGACTTAGAAAAATATTTAGAAATGAAGAATATCCGTGGGGAGGGCGAAATACTCATCATAAAAAATGCACTGAAAGGAAGAGCAAAAGCCTGGTACTTTGCAAATGTAATGAATTGGAATGACTATGACCAATTCCGCGGTGCATTTCTGGCTGAATTTTTCTCTTTGGAGTTTAAGACGGAGATGGCGAGCGAATGGAGAAGTAGAAGGTTTTCGCGAAAAGATACAACATTTGTTCAATATTTTCACGAACAAATAAGAAAGGCCATCTATTTCGATCCACCGTTGCCAGATTATTCGCGCAATTATGAAATCGTTAGGCAATTTCCAAGGAGAGTCCAAGACGCAATGGCATCGATTGATTTGAATCAAACGAGTCAGATAACAAAAACATTGGCCTGGCTCGATGGCACAGAGAGACAATATGACAAAGATCGATTTGAAAGCCAAAAGAAAGTATATACAAATAGTAACTTCGATACAGAGAATAAAAATGAGGAACATAGAATGGGAAATAGGGACAAATGGGAAAGCAAAGATAGGTATAGAAATCGCGATAACTATACAAAAAATCGAAATACACCGGAAAGACAAGAGAGTAATTATAGGGAAAACAATTGGCGAGAAAGAAGACAAGATAGCGGAAAGGAAAATTACTCGAGAGGAAGGGAAAGGGACTATGAAAAGGATAGAAGGATTGAAAGAGGTAGGGATGAAAATCGGAAGAATTTTGAGTCAAAGCGTAGATACGATGAAAATAGAGATAGCGATGGGCAACGTAATGACAAATATAATTGGAGATAGAATGAAAATAAGAAAGAAGACAGATTTTCATATAACAGACGTGACTATAGAGACCACAGGCAGGGAAAAAGAGAGAGAGATAGCTACAATAATAGAAATTCAAACACAAATGATCGAAGATACAAGGTATCAGCGATAAATGCAGAAGGTCAGGAAAACGATACTCGTAATAATTCATCAATTTCTGATAGGGACTCTGAAAACGAAGAAATTTTTGATAGAGGAAATTTAAATTGATAAACGACTGTAATACAGGTCCGATTACATGTCGTTGGATCGGGAATATAATGCAGGGCCTAGCTTTCGACATAAATGAGAAACCAAACGAGGAACTCACGAAAGAATATAAATTAATAAAATATAAATGCCCAACAATAGAAGTAACATGTGAAAAGTATAAAATAAAACCGGTGATTGATACGGGCTCTGAGGTTGATTGTATCTCAGAGGAATTTTTCGAAAAATTAGACAAAAACACAATTTTAAAGTTACCAATCGAAAATGTAATACTATCAAGTGCATTCGGAAGTAAATCATATAAAATAAAAGTGCAAGTTATGGTTTCAATAAAATTAGGAAATCAAAAAATTAAATCTATACTCTTAGTAGTACCAAAATTAAACTTTGATATGATATTGGGTACAAAATGGTGTGCAAAAAATAAAGTAGATATAAAGTTCTCAAATCAAACAATCACTATAAATAATGAACAATTTACCGAACCAGAAGTAGAATTTAATGTAAAACCATTGCAAGAATTAATAAAAGTATGTAAGAGTATAAATAAAGGATAAAAGAGTGAAAATCACCGGAAAACAAAACAAACCAATGACTCAGATCGAGAATATTCGTATACAGGGGAAATTGAAAGATTAAAAACAAATACCGACAATATAATAAATAAGACAAACAGAAAAACCAGTAAACACCAAGTGGTGGGAAATAATAAAAGCCTAATACAGGAAATAAAGGAAAATCAGATAAATAAATATAATATAATTGACGAAAATAAAATAAATAAAGCGATAGTTGCCACTATCGGGGCGGGGGATAAACATAACATCAGAAACAGACCGCAACCGGTATCTATACATAATATAAAAGAATCAATTGAAAAAATTAAAGGATTAAACCAAGATAAAAAACAAAAACTATTACAACTAATCATAAAGCATAAAAATAGTTTCTCAGACGAACCAGGGTGCCTAAATTGCTACGAACACGAAATCCGTTTAAAAAATAAAAACGTGGTGACGAATAAAAACTACCCGGTCCCAATTGCAAAAAGACCCCTGGTCAGAGAGGAGTTGAACCGATTAGAAAAATTAGGTATTATCGAAAAAGCAATTAGCGAATATTGTAGTCCACTAAGAATCGTTGAAAAAAATGATGGGAGCATAAGAATATGTTTAGATGCCAGGGAAATAAATAAAATTATAGAAGCAGAACATGACGGCTCCCCCGATATTGAGGACATACTGCAGAAATATGAAGGAAAAAAGTTTTTTCAAGTACCGATTTGACACAAGGGTTTTTTCAGATACCACTAAAATAAGAGTCGCGAAAATATACAGCGTTTGTGTTTGAGGGAAAGACACATCAATTTTGTAGAATGCCTTTTGGACTAAAAACAGCCAGTAACGGTTTCGTTCGAGGACTAAATGCAGTACTCGGAAGCGAATGTAATGATTTTCTCACGATATACGTGGACGATATATTAATCACATCGCAAAATTTCGACCAACACCTCGATCATATCGACGCACTCCTTACGAAATTAGGAAAGGCAGGTTTAACAATAAAATTAAAAAAGACAGCTTGGTGTACGGACAAAATTTCTTTTCTGGGTTTTATTCTAACTTCCGAATTTATAAAACCCGACCCAGAAAGAGTAAAAGCCATAAAGGAAATTCCATCGCCGAAAAATAGAAAGGAGATGCAACAAATTTTAGGGACATGCGGGTATTATAGTCGATTCGTGAAAAAATATTCGAATTACGTCAACCTCTTTCGCGATATTTTGAGTCAGAAAAACAAATTTAAATGGACAGAGAAACATGAAGAAGCCCTAACTGAGCTAAAGGAAAATTTCCTGGAGGCCGTATCATTATCACACTATATGCTCGATCGATCATTTTGCCTACAAACTGATGCATCAAAAAAAGGGATTAGCGCGATATTATTCCAGAAAGATGGTAACGGCTATGACAGAGTAGTTGCTCTAGTGAGTAGATGTTTATCTCCCCATGAGAGCAATTATACAATCACAGAATTAGAATTATTAGCAATTGTTTATGGACTGATAAAATTGCAAAAATACCTACTTGGGACAACTTTTAAAATTTATACAGACCACAAGGCACTGACATTTTTATTAAAGACACAATTTTACAACTCAAGATTGTTAAGATGGTCAATGTTGATTCAGATCTTTTCGTTTGAGATAATATATTGCAGAGGAGTAGACAATATCGCGGCGGATTGCTTAAGTAGATTAGTGACAGGAAAAGATGACGAGACAAACGAAAAGACATACAAGATAGCAAAAATAAACGTAACCGACAATATTTCACGAAAAATAAATGCTATAAATAAAATAACAACAAAAATGGACTCATTGATTAAAATAGTTAAAGATCTCCCAAGCATACAAAAAGATAGTGAAGATACAAAACAATTATACAATCATTTAAGCAACGGATTAGAAATAAAAAATTATCAATTGAGAAATAAGACAATTTGTCACAAAACAAAAAACTTTAAATGGCGCGCGCTCATTCCAATAAAAATAAAAAATAAAATAATCGATCTCGTACACGAGGAAATAGGACATGCAGGGATACACAAAACTATAAGTTATATAGAGCAAAATTTATATTGGAAGGGACTGAGAAGAGACTCTAAAAAACGAATAAAAACATGCGACTTGTGCCAAAAGACAAAATATTTAAATATAGCAATGGAAGGGAAATTTGTAACAATCATACCGCAGCGACCGAATGAGCTGGTAGCGGTGGATTTTTATGGACCTTTACCGACAGCAAGATCAGGAACTAGATATATATTTGTTGTAAAAGATGTGTTCTCAAAACTTATCACACTATACCCAATTAAAAAAGAAAACACACAAACATGTTTGGCGAAGTTAACTGGCCACTATTTTGAAAAGATTGGAAAACCATTAAAGATATTGTCGGATCATGGCACGCAGTTTACTTCGCCAAAGAGGAGAAACACTTTGAACAAATGGGGGATAAAAGTTGTGTTCTCCAGCATTCGTCACCCTCAGTCGAACCCCGTCGAGAGAACAATGAGAGATTTTTTAGAGCATATTGTTCAACTCGTCACTCAAATTGGGCTAATTACATTGACAAAATCCAAACCTGGATTAATACAGTAATAAACAATAGTACAGGCATTGCTCCTCACGAATTGCATTTTGGAACCCCTCCTAAAGATAAAATCGCGGAAATTTTGCAGATTTCAGATACATCAAGTATTCCTCGCGAGATCCAAATTAAAAATGCACAAGAAAGAATGGGAAGGAGAGCAAAAGCAAGAGAAAAACAACAGAAGAAAATATCAAAAATAAAACTGGAACCAGGCGATTTGGTTTTGCTCAAGGTCCCACATATTTCAAGTGCAATAAAAAAAGAAATTCATAAATTTTTTCAAATATTCACGGGCCCATATAAAATAAAAGAAGAAGTTTATCCAAACGCATTCAAAATAACCGAAATCAATAACGACAAAAACATTAAAGGGATTTTTAACAGAATAAATTTAAGAAAATACTATTTAAGAAAAGAATAAACCCCTCATTTCGAAAATGACACCATAAATAGCAGAGACAATCGGATGTAAGAATTTAAGAAATTTATATTTGACACCTCATATTATAATGAAAAGGAATTAAGTATAAGGTATACATAGGAAGAAATTACTTATCAACAATTAGATTAATGTAAGTAGAATAAATGTAAACAGATAGAAATAATAAAGACGAAGCTAAATAATTTTAAAACTAGCGATGGACAGCAACTAAAAAGTTGCACAGATAGAAAGTATGATAACGATTGAAAGAGAATGTATGGAATAGGATAAGATGTAAAGGTATGAATGAAACAAACCCTGAGGTAGCTTCGAGGATTGCTGCATCTTAATTAATTTGACTTACGGGGACGCCCGTGTATTGGGACTGTCAAGGACGATCATACCAGGAGTGGGACCAACCATCAGACGCAGGAAAGAAGATCTCAAATTCGGATCAGGTCATCGGTCGAGGTATTTCCTACCATCGCATTGCTTTGTGGGGTGAGTGAGTCGGAGTGCATCGTGTGAGTGTATAATCGGTTTTACCGAGCTTCTTAATCGGGATTCAATTCGTATGAATTGTGATAATCGGATCGGTAAAGAAATGTCGCGATTGTAGATTGATGCGAGGGTTGTGATTCCGCGTTTCCTCCGAACACTAGATGTGCGTATTGATTGCTTTGTAAAAATAAACCAGTAATTGATTGAGTAATACTTTTGTGTAACATAGAATTTGTTCTGAAATTACCTAAAGTCGATTGACCTTCTGTTGTACATTCAAGTGAAAATTGTGTATACGCAGAAAATCCCGTAAGAGTTGAAGAGATGTAGAATAGCTTTTCTATAGTCTATCTCTTACACTCTTACGGGATTTTCCGCGTGTACATAGAGCGTGCAAACGACTGTCAGTACGACTAATTCAATCATGACTAATTATTATTCAGTTGCCTTTAAACAATTATTATTGTCTAATTTTTAAACGTAATATGAAAATTCGTAAAACTAAAAATGACAACAATATGTTTCTCATTTCACTAATGATAATTTTTTTTTCACTCTTGTTTTAACTTTGACTTGTTTTCACTCACTTGATAGGCTTGCTGATAACATCTTAAGGAATGTTTTTTTTGTCCAGCCTTTGAGAATCGATGTCCAGCAATTACAGCATGGAACGCATATTTACGAATCATTTTCGGTCCGATAAAACAGTAGGCAGCCTGCTCTAACAATAAAGCAGATCTCAAATCTGAATCCTCACTCGTCATTCTGATTAACTGCTTCGCAGCATCTGCACACAGTCCCCGATTCTTCAGACACTCTGCACTCAAAAGAGTCGCTCTTGTAGCAAACTGCGGCATTTTGCAAGTATTTAAATAAGTTAAAATTGCATCATCCATGTATTCAATAGTTTTTTTTGTCATCTCATCCTGCATAAAAGCACTCAAAGCTGCCATTTCTAAAGCTCCAGCGTAGTAAAGCCAAGCTTGATCCGCTGCGAAATCTCGTTTTGCGTTATGATATGCTTGATAAGCGAGACCATAGTGGCCAAACATAAAACAGAGATCGCCTAAGCGTCGGAGTTGAAGTTCCGGAGATTCTGCAGTGTATCTAAAAATAGCAGATTCAATGTTAAAAGAGTTGAGCAAATTTTTGATACTAAAGCATTTTCATTTAAAAAAACGGTAATTTGTAAACCTACATCACAACATTCACTGGAACAGAACCAGGCACTCCGGGTTTACTAGTTCCAAACCACCTCTTCGTGGCACTAAAAAGCGATCTGCTGACACCCTTTTTATTCGAGATGACGTCATTTAAAAGACCAATTTGTCTCTCCACATAAGGCAATAAACTCTTGAAGCAAAACTCGGATATCATTGTCCTAAGTCTCTCTAAGTCATCCGACGAAAGTCTCGATCCATGTTGGGTTGCCGACTGGCCTGGTGAATCCGCCCAAACGTTTGCATTAATTGGCGAATTGTCTAAATGCATTTTGGAATCTTCAGAAACAAAATCTCTCGAGGTCTCACTTAGGGGACTCAGCGGATGAATCGTCGTTGGAACCGCTTCCTGGCCTACTTCAAGTTGAACTGCTATCTCAGAAACCTCGGAGGAAATGCTTATTGCATCTACGAACTCTGCAGTAGGAAAGTTTGACGCTTGAGGCGTCATTGGCGTTCCGGCAAGACTCGTTCTGAAATTAAAGAAAAGTTTTTCAAAAAATGTTCAAAGCGAAACAAGAATAAAATTAATATGATTAATTAATGCATGCATGAAATTTTAAACTGCAATATCTACTGACAGAAGACTAATAGATTTTCTGGTGGAAAGAGCTGAGGCTCTTTCAGCTTCTCTGTATTACTACTCACTTTTCATTTTCGGTATTAACTTGGTTTGGCATCGCAGAAACTATACTCGTATCAGCTGGAGTACGAGGAGAACTATTTTGACCACTTCCACTCGAGAGGCTAACATTTCTCACAATAAATTGGCTCCAGGGATCAGGAAGGTGACTGTTATCGTCTATTAGACCGAGAGGTCTTGAATTCATTTGCAACAGGAAACAATTATTCGTCCCATAGACATTTTTCATTTCCTTGAAAACGTCTTCGGCTCTACAAAATGAAAAAGAGCACTGATTTAATACATTACAATTGTAAATTATCTATAAGTACCTATAAATTCTTTTATTAAAATAAAGGTAAAGAGTATGTATCTACTTTTTTTTATTGTCCTGATGCGCATCATGTATTAAAATATAGTATCTAAGAACATTATTGTTGAACCATTTGGGCAGTTTGCCTGGGACACATTGATTTAACTTAGTGGCCATTTGTTGAATCACTTCAAGAGGCTCATCATCAGAAGTGGAAACGACGAGCATACAAGCAAGGAAATGTTTTGTAAATTCATGATCAGAAGGATATTGAACGTTGAGAAATGTATCCCTCCAAGCTTCAAACCAAGGAATCGAGACGGGGATGTTGAGATTAATTGAGCCGGTGTGAACTACAGTTGTTCGGTCTGTAAAGAGCGAACTGACAGTTTCGTTCAACATTTTTCTAGCTATTGCTGGCTCTGGTGGAGTTGCGTTCACATCTCGAATTGATATTTGTAGAGAGCGTACTATTACGGTGTTTCCCTGTGGATCCTTGATATGTCCTGCAAATTAATTATTTATCAATACATTATATTTTTACTTATACCATATGTAATTAGTAGAATTTTCTGAGACATATTCTTGCAATACTGTAAATATTGTATATCTATAAATATTCAAATATCCTACCTTCGCTGTTGAGCCTACAAAAAGGTTGTAGCAGCTCGATAAATGACAAATTATTCTTTTGACAAGTTGTCTCGGCATTATTTGAACAAACTGCGGCTACCTGAGGTGAAAACGTATTCACGATAAACTCCCGGGGAGTTAACTTACATTGTGCCATCGTACTTGATTTCCGCGACGTATATTAATATTACTTACATTATATAAATTTATAAAATAAATTGAATTTCATATGCACAATTTTTTTGGAAATTCTGAGTTTTCTAAAACCATTTAGAAAATTGTACGCATATATACACTTGAATTGAATAAAAAAAAAAATAAGAAAACTTCATGTTTCCTAAATGTATTCTTTTCATGTGATATAATCACAAAATAGACTAAACTTGACTTAAGTTAAGCCACTGTTCGCAGAAAACGTTGGCAAAAAACACAGAAACAAAAGAAACTCAGGGTGGAGTCACATGGATCCAGAATTAGTTGCGTTTTTGCTTAAAACCATGAGAGTGAGAGGGATGCATCATTACTATTATCTCTATCACTCTCATGGTTTTGCGTAAAAACGCAACGCATTCCTGATCCATGGACCATGGGTTACCACCCTCATGATTGTGTGACGGAGACAGGCAAATCTGTTTTTCTGTTTCATTCTCATGAGTTTCTGCTTTTACATTGACGTTTTTTATGTATGTACAGTGCCCTGCATTAATGCCTTCCCTTGTAAACCTGTCAACCCAACTCTGGTTTCCATTTGAATCTTATGGAAACCAGGGTTGGGTTGACATGTTTACAAAGGAAGGCATTCCTGCATTTAACCGCACAAATGAGCTAATCAGAGTTTTCAAAACTGCCTAAGTAATATGGCCGCTCCATGCCCCATTTGCAGCACAGATGGTTCCAACCCATAGAGATATATAGAATAGAGGTGAAAGTGTCTCCATAATAGAGAGAGAGAGAAAGGAGATGGAAGAAATTCTTCCTGTTTCTCTCTAATCGCGCATGTCCATGCGTCAGAGAGAGAGAGAGAGATAGGAAGGGTTCCTTTCAACTCATTCTTCTTAATCTTCTTAGTCGGTTATATTACTTCGAGAACGGTAACAAGGTATGAGAATATAACTGAGAATATAACCGAGACTTAAATTCTCTAAGAATTTATGAGAAGTTATGATTTTAGAGATTTTTATGACAAGGGAAGGGAGATAATTATTGATTAATTAACCGATAAAGAGTAATAAACTGTTTTTTGTACTTCTATTACTTCTTAATGAGCTTTAAACAAGTTGTAAATGAAAAAACTGTCACAAATGTATGTAGAGCATAGGTTATGTTAGGGTCTAACATAACCTATAAAGTGACGTTTATTATAAAATGAATTTTGTGGCTTTAGTTAACTAGTAAGCTGTTGTTTTGCATATTTTACATTCTTAAGGGCATGTATTACCTCCCCGATCCCTACCTTACCGACATTTTTTTCTCTGTAACGCTACGTCTAGATTTATAAAGATATCAAGTTGAAAATTTATAAAATTGAAGAAAATATGCTAATGTATGTTTGTCTGGTCTTAAATTTTTGTAAAAATAAAAAAAAAATTTGTTGAGAAAATTTGTTTTTTTAAATGTCAATATTTAAGACCAGACAAACGTACCTTAAGGCTTTAGCTTCAAATATAGAAATTTTCAATGTGGTATCTCAATAAATGTAGACGTAGCGTTACAGAGAAAAAAATTTCGGTAAGATAGGGATCGGGTAAGTAATACATGCCCTTAAATATACCTTAGCTAATAAATGACTAAAATTTAACCATGTAAATAATGTAAACAATAACACTTTTTCTAAAAATCATAAATTCTTAAATTCTCATAAATTCTGTCATATTCTCGGTCATATAATCTGGATTTAAGTTCTCGAGAATTTAAGAACTCTACGCGTAACCGTGCAACCTTGCCTGTGTATAGGCGGTCATATTACCGTGGGAAGTTTCTTGACTTTCGATTGACTGAGATTTGAATGCGGGCTTTTAAAATCTACCTATCATAAGCCAAGCAAAAAATCAACCAATCGAAAGCCTAGAAACTTCCCATGGTAATATGGCCGCTCCATGCTCCCTTCGCAACTAAGCTGGCACATCCCCCTTACAAAGTTGGGACTTTGTGCTCCATCCATATATTCTTACATCCATGGGGTCCGTGTGTCGAAATGTACCCTTGGTTAGTGATGTGCCGTGACCGTAATTTTCTGGTCACTGGTAATTTCTTACCGTAACTCGGTAATTATTTGGTAAAAGTGGTAATTCGATATTTGCACTATTGTTAACGAACATTTTTTTTAAATAACGTGATGATATACATTTTATAAAAACAAGTTAGCTGTAATAAGCAAAAAATGTTTACAAAATAATTTTTAAATATAAAAGACTAAACTTTATTACTTTTTTCAATGCAACATAACCTCACATTTTAAAATCGTCGGCAGCAAACCAGCATAGACTATGTTGGCAGTATTGGCTGGTATTGGTATTTCTGTTATTGTCGAATATTGTCTGCTTTCTTCCGAATTTATCACATTTTTGAGATATTTATACATAAATTTCAATTTTATGACTGTGGAAAATATGTTATTTGGGTACTTAATATTAATAATTTCTCAAGTTTAATTGTTTGTTTGAAAAAACAATTTATATTTAGAGAATTACCACTATTACCAAAAAATTACCAAGTACGGTAAATTTTTACGTAAAAGAAAAATTTACCGTTACTGACGCGGTAACAACGGTCACGGCGCATCAGAACCCTTGGTACACCCGGGTGGGAAATCTGAACTGTGACGACCCGATCTCAGGGCCGTCTATTAGTTCGTATTTGAACTATTTGAAAAGGCGCGAATTATTTAAAATATTGATCCTATCGGTCGGCTTATAAAGATAAGCTCGGAAAGTTCTCAAAATAAAGTGAAACTCTAAAATTTTGGTTGAAGACTGTTTTATTAACAAAGTAAGTAGATTGCTAAAGTAAAATACTGCGTACTTGAGCTTTTGTCGAACTTGGGAGAGAACGGACTTCCCAAGTCAAGAGCCAAGAAGAATCTGCCCTGCAAACTTAAAACTAGAGGACCGTAAGCTGGATAGTACACTCGGAGTAGAAGGAGAATTGCTATTTTGAGAAGAGGTGGAAAGACGCTTCCTATTTGGATGATGCATTTTTGGGGAATACCAAATCCTTTTTATGGTTAGGGCACGCTAAGGATTAGTGTAAATGTGGATGCTATACTTATGACGCTTGGCCTTCATCCGTATCGCAATAAAACCTTACTTGGGCGTAGGCAACCCGGATTAAGT
>UCOH01008262.1:0-25930 GCA_900474275.1 Synergus japonicus | reverse complement strand
TATATATATATATATATATATATATACATAAGATCCGGTGTGATGGTTTAATATTCCACTATTATTGTGTGACTACGACACATTCGAATCGTTCGATTGTAAACACTTGTCACAGACTATTTAGCCGCCGATCTTGACGAGTCATCAGTGATCTTCAACAATCAGAAGGGTGTGGCACAAGTGTACATAAATGCACCCTTCAGCTAACCCCAGTAGCGCACCGGACAGCGGGATACTAATTGCAGCGCCCGTGCACACTTAACAAGAAGATTGATGATTAGAAGGAACAATTTTCGAGTTTTTTTGACAAATTTAACCATACCTAAAATTGGTATCATTATCTTCGATAAAATTTATTAACGAAAATATTTTCTTCTTTGTATAGATTTTCTGTTGAAACGTATGAATAAATCTCTCTCTTCACAGTGAAAAATATAAACGGCTATACATTTTTAAGATTTTTTATGTACAGACAAAAACTTTATAACCTTGGTCCACATGCATGCTTATACGTGCATATCCAATAAAAGTGTCATTTTCTTCAAAGAAGAAAGTTCGAAGTATATAGAATTTAATATCGTTCAAAATTTTTTCCTTATTTAACTTTCTATGAACATACGTACACCTGCACCGGTGCGGTGATCAAACATGTAATACGGGGAAATTAAATTGGATCCTATCTGTCAATCTAATTTTCCTATTTCTCCAGTGTATAAGTATTCTTTTTGAATAAAGACTGATTCTAAAATAGCCGGTAAACATATTGATCGGTACCTCCATATTGTACTCTATTATATCTGGGGCTAGTAGTCTATACTCCTTAATCTGGATATATCAGTCTACACTCTCCAATCTCGGAGTTGTAAAGATTATGATTATATGATATTTTGCTAAGTTACTATTTTGTACTAAGTTACTATTTTAACAGCATATAAAAGTTATTGAAATGTGTAAAGATACTGTTACAAATTTTTCAGATTTTTTACAGTTTTTTCAATTGTAAATTACACTTCTGAAAACTTAAAAATCTAGGTTGGTGAGTACGTGCACGTAGATTGCTAGCCTTAGATAGGGCAGTGGCCTCAAACGGAGCCCCGTACTCTACTGCCCATGCGTTGCAGTCGGCTTATAAGTCGTTACTATTTGCGCGCAATTAAAAATTTTTTTAAATAGATCGAGCGAACGCTCTTACGTCACCACCCAGGACCGTATATGTATATGTAGACTGAGATTCGCTAAAATTCCTATACTACGCAGGCTCCGGGAGACGCAGAATCAACCAAGCGTGAAAAGTGCCATAGATCGAAGTGCCCTTGATTCATAGATCAGTGTAATTAATTCATTTTTATCAAGATTCATAAATATCAGTCTAATAAACATTTCTATATGGTAAAGTGACATTGTTTATAATAAAAAATGAAAATAATATTTTTTAGTATTTTATATTGCGCGCCAATAGCAACCGAGCATATTCCGTGCGTATCGCATGTGCAGTAGAGTGCGGAGCTCCGTTTGAGGCCACTGAAAAAATTTTCAGTGCACACGGTGAAAATTAATGTAGCAAATTTGACCAGATTATTTTAGCAGTACTCAATATCTGATCAGTAGGAAGATATGCATTATAGGAATGGAAAGTTTACTAGGCTGCTAGACAAAGATGCATCCCATTTTATCCAGATAAATTTGACCAAACTTGTATAACAAAATGCTGAGCTGGGCCCCTCCACTCGATCGATTTGAATAAGCCGACCTTTGCTAAATAGTCTGGTAAAATATGTCAATTTTTCTGACTTATTATGCCATAAACTTTCGTAAATGTTTGGCGTCGAAAATAAATTTCCAAACTTTTTGCCAAAAATGTGTGAAAAGATATTGTCAAAATCTCCCACAATTTAAGGAAACTTTACCAAAGTGATCACATATCAATAAGCACTAACAGAAAGTTTGACAAAATTTTCCATAATAATTTTCTCCGTACAAGGTACACTCCGAAAAAAGTTTTTTTGAATCAAACAAACGTATCATTGATATAGGGTCAAAGAAATTTTTTTTAATTCACAAAAATTGATTTCATGATATTAAAAAAAAAACTTTGCACCTAGCTTATAATAATGATAAACCAACTGCAACATAGACCACTTTTTACTAGGTCAGCCAATCGGAAATCCCTTTCTACACCAATTCTTTTAACAAGAACAAGTACTTAGTGCTACAGTCTTCAATTATCACTGACTTAGAAAAATCGAAAAGTATATGCTCATAATTGTTCTGGATACTGTTGAGTATATTAATTCATTTATATTTTATTTTACAGGAATTCTCGAGAAAGATGTTTTCAACCCAATTGTGACAGCAGAAGAAAAAGGTTTTTCAAGAATCAAATTATTTTAATATTAAATGTGGGCAAAAATTATGTTCTTATTAGATTTTAAACTATTTTTTGTTTCCAGAGAACAGTGGATGCTTGTGGGACAGTATCTGCTCAATGTTCAGCAGAAAAATATTATTACTAAATTAGCCCATATAGGTGCTCGTGTGCAGTCTTGGAGACAATGTTGGGAATGATAAAAATGGGCAGCTACTGCAAGATTTCGCAGAAAAATTCGATTTTTTATCATTCGCGTAGCTTCAGGCATTTCAAGAGTTGGACAATTTAATAGAAACCAATCTCACGATCAGGATGCGTTTCGTAAGTTTATAATAAATTTAACTACTTTTCGTTTACTAAATAATGATGAAATACTAACTAATTCCGAATATTCATTCCATAAAACCACGCGAACAGACCTCTTCAAAACAAAGATATATGCATCAAACTATAGCCCAGAAAAACATGGTTTAAAAGTATATTTCTAGAAGCATGATAATGCTGTACACTGCATAGAAGAAGACAGATAAAAAAACTTCTTGTTGAATTTATAGCATAAATTCTTTTATAATTTGTATGTTCATTTACTGTATGCATGTATAAATAATACAATGACTGATGTCACTCTCTATAACATTTTCTACAGATGTTCTCCTTCTGCAGTCCTTCTCGCCAGCATAATTTTCTTGACCTGAGAAGGACCCTTTTTTATAGCTCTTATCCTGTAAGCATTAGATTCCTTAGAGTAGGAGTCAGTCGTCTCAGAACTGTCAAACGCGTAATACACACTTCAACTGTAATCTGTAACTTGTTTATTTATTTAAACATTCAACAGGTTATGGGCCCAGGAACGGTCACACCTGCACAGTGAAATAGACAGAGCTAGTGACAAAGTGAGTGACTAACAGATTAGTGCACTGTGTTATTGTGAGTTCAGTGAGTGCAGCGATTTTTAAACTATGGCTGAATCAAAGGAAGTGATGGATCTGACCAAGCTGAACGGAACCAATTTTCCACTATGGAAGTTTGAAATCACCTTGACGATTGAGTCAAAGGATCTCACTAAATACATAAATGGAACAGCACAGGAACCGGATAAGAACGAGAAACTTAAAGATTGGCAGAAATGGAAGAAGGAATCTTCCCAAATTTCAGTGCTATTATTAAATTCGGTAGTGAAGAATGTACGTCAGAATCTGATTAATTGTACGACTCCGACACAGATATGGAAGAAGCTCCATGACTTGTATGCAGAATGCAATGAATATGCAGTAATGAGTGCGTGGTCACAATTTTATACATTTCAAATAAAAGATGGTCAGTCCATCGCGTTGCAAATCGAGCAACTTGAAAACATAATAAGAAGGCATACAGATGCTGAAGAAAAGCTAAGTGATAAAAGCGTCATATGCAAGATTGCTCCGCGAAGAAGAGCGTCTCGTTGAAGCTGAGGACAGTATGTCCTCACTTGCACTTCAAGTAGATGCATCGAAATCGAAATATGAAAAGGTCGCTAAACCAAGTAAAAGGACAAACATAGCCGCCCTAAAAAAGAAGACGAGCTGCAAAGGATGCGGCCAAAAAGGACATTGGGTACGCGAATGCCCAAATAAAAATAAACAGAAAAATAACCCGGACGAGGGACTTTATTTCTGTGAAGTAAAAGCGCTCTGGACACAAAAAAAGAGCAGGATGCTAACCTCTGGTTAGCAGATTCCGGTGCCTCTCATCACATGACATTCAAAAGGGAATTTTTCACCTCTTTGAAAATGCTAAAAGAGAAACAGTCAGTCAATATTGCTGACAATAAAATGCTGCCCATCGAAGGCGTTGAAAGCATAAAAATCCAAGAGACTATAAACGGTCAACAGATGGAGAGAGTACTCAGTAATGTCTTATACATTCCAGACATAAGAAAAATCTTTTCTCAGTTGCAGCCATAACACAAAAAAATGTGAAGTTCGTGACCGTAAAGGAAAAGTCTCATCGCTTGGAGTTCGACGCGGCAATTTATACCAGATGCTGTTTGATGTGATTGTCCCTTCAGCTGAATGCAACATTAAGCAAATGAGAAAATGATAAAATCAAAGGATTTTATCATCGAAAATGAAAATGATTTCTTCTGTGAATCCTGCATGATGGGTAAGCAAACCCGCAAACCGCACAAATCTTTGAATCGAGAATGCAAATTCAAACCGGGAGAGAAAATACATAGCGATGTCTGTGGACCCGTGAATATTGAATCGCCACGCGGAACAAGATATTTCCTAATATTTAAAAATGACAGGACAAATTTTAGGAAAGTATATTTTCTCAGACACAAATCAGAAGTGCTTGAAAGATTCAAAGAATTTAAAGCTTTAACGCAAAATCAAACAGGAAACAAAATGAAAATCTTCCGTTCAGATAATAGAACTGAATATACCTGCGAAAATTTTCAACAGCATTTGAAAAAGAAAGGTATAATACAAGAATTCTCGAGTCTATACATCCACGAGCAAAACGGAAAAGCGGAAAGAAACATTAGAACGATCACCGAAAGCGCAAGGACAATGATAATAAACAAGAAGGTTAACCTGAACCTTTGGTCTGAAGCAATTAACACAGCCTGTTACCTGCTAAACAGAATAATTCATGGAAATGATACGCAAAGTTCTTTCCAGCAATGGTTTGGAAGAAAACCTGAAATAAAACATCTTCGTGTTTTTGGCAGCGATGCATATCTAAATATCCCAAAAGAAAAGAGGAAGAAATTCGCTAAGAAGAGCAAGAAATTAACTCTTGTTGGATACGATGGAGAATCCTCTAACTACAGATTGTGGAATAAACAAGGAAGAAAAGTCTACACAAGTAATGATGTGAACATGAAGATAGCAACGATACAGATCATGAAAACGAAAGCGAAAACCTCAGAATAGTTCTTGATTTTGGAGAGAGAACTGAAGTCAATCAGGACATTGACTCAACAAAACCACAGCAGGTTCATGAAAATCAAGAACATGAAGAATCCAGATCATCCAGCGATGATGAGGAATTTGAGGATGCTATTCCTGAAAAAAAAATACACCTATTGGAGATTCTGAAGAAGAAAATATACCTATTGAAGATGCAGCAGTACAAGAAGGCAGGCAATTACGCCATCGCAACAGAATATAACCACCGGAACGCTTCGGTATAATATCTGTCGCATTAATTGCTAACCGAGTTCCCATGACCTATGAGCAGGCCATGATTGGTCCCGTCGCCGAAAAATGGAAAATGGCAATAAACGAGGAAATGCAGGCACTCGAAGGTAATTCCACCTGGAATCTCACCACCTTACCACCAGGAAAACGTGCAATCGGTTGCAAGTGGATTTTTGCCATAAAAACCAACGTGAATGATGACGTCAGGTACAAAGCAAGACTTATCGCTAAGGGATTCTTACAAAGAGAAGGAATCGATTACTTCGAAACATTTGCACCTGTTATCCGATATGAATCAATAAGGATTCTACTAGCCATAACAGCGAAAGAAGACTATGAAATAGTCAAATTCGACGTCAAGACAGCCTTCTTAAATGGAAATCTACAAGAAGACATCTTCATGCAGCAGCCACAGGGTTACATCAAGGAAGATAAAAATAAAGTACATAAACTACAGCGCAGTTTATATGGTTTGAAGCAGTCCTCACGATGTTGGAACGAGAAGTTCGTTCGATTCCTGGAAGATTTCAACTTCAGAAGTACTGAAAGTGATAAATGTGTATTTGTAGGTAATGTATGTGATTCAATTGTTTATCTTGCATTATATGTAGATGATGGGCTAGTAATTAGCAAAAATGTAAACGCGATAGATAAGGTAATTAGCTACCTTCAGAGTAATTTCGAAATTACAACCGATGAAGCGAATGAATACATCGGATTTAAAATCGATCGAGATCGCGTTAAGCACACTCTTAAAATAAGCTTACCAAATTATATTAAAATAATGTTTAATCGAATTGGTATGAGTGAGGCAAAAGCATCAAATGTACCTGCTGAACCTAGACTTTATTTGTATAAAAGTCCTGAAAATTCAAATAAGAATGTGAGTGTGAATGTACCTTATCGCGAAGCAATAGGTGCGTTAATTTTTATAGCAAGAGTATGCCGTCCTGACATTGAATATGCGGTAAATTATCTAAGTCAGTTTGTCAATGCTCACAACCAAACACATTGGTCAGCTGTGAAACAAATTCTTAGATATTTATCCGTTACTCTAAATCGTGGAATAGTGTATGGATATAGTGGAACCTCCTATGACACCAGAGGGTATACTGATGCTGATTATGCAGGATGCTTAGAAACTAGAAAATCCAGAATCGGTTTTATTTTTCAATTAAACGGTGGACCGATTTCATGGTCCAGCCAGAGACAAAGCGTGGTATCTCTGTCAAATGCCGAAGCAGAATGCATCGCACTAGCACACGGAACCAAAGAAGCAATTTGGCTTCGTCAAATTTTAATTGATTTAAAGATTTCATGTAAAACTATACCAATCTTAGTTGACAATCAATCAGCAATTAAACTAGCAAAAAATTCGGAATTCCATAAACGTTCCAAACATATAGATGTGCGATATCATTTTGTACACGATATTTTGAATAAAAATATTATCAACATCAGCTATGTTGAATCAAAAGAACAATTAGCGGACATACTCACGAAACCGCTAACGAAACAAACACTCTTATATCTATGTAAACGGTTAAATGTTTTAGACTATCCAAATTAAGTGGGAGTGTTGAATTTATAGCATAAATTCTTTTATAATTTGTATGTTCATTTACTGTATGCATGTATAAATAATACAATGACTGATGTCACTCTCTATAACATTTTCTACAGATGTTCTCCTTCTGCAGTCCTTCTCGCCAGCATAATTTTCTTGACCTGAGAAGAACCCTTTTTTATAGATCTTATCCTGTAAGCATTAGATTCCTTAGAGTAGGAGTCAGTCGTCTCAGAACTGTCAAACGCGTAATACACTCTTCAACTGTAATCTGTAACTCTTTTTGTCAGTTGTCTTTTTCAATAAATAGTTCCTACTAAATCTCTTGTTTATTCATTTAAACATTCGACAATTACACAATTTTATAGGGCAATGATAGGTATGGAATAAATTAATATTGTGCAAAATGAAACAAAAAATTTGTACTTTTCATTCTCATATTTCAATTTTTTTCAGATGTTATAAGCTCAAAATACAAGGCCCAGAAGTTGGCTCTTACGGAAAAAGATTTTCTCAGAGATCTTGACTTAACAATTTCCAACGCGAAGGATTGGAAAGAGTACCGGCTGCTGCGCTCAAGTATAGTAAAAAGACGAGAGAATTGGAGACTCATGCATTGAGCGAATAATTTAATTTAAATAATATAATTTAAAAGTTAACAGTTTATTCGTAGGTACAAAAAATGTTATTAGTTTGAGAGGACATAATTCAATATTTTTACTAATATTTTTAGTAAGACGAGCGCGCTGCAGTTATCGCTGAAAACATCTACCTATTTTCGTCTTTATCTATTACATCTTGCATTCACTTATTATGAGAATGTGGAATGATTGCGAAAATAGACCTTTTTTAACAGTGACGTCACGGAACACCACTGAAGATTCATTTCTTACATCTTTATTCACAATTCACAAAGTTTGAAACGCATCATATTATACGTACAGATCATAAGATACGAAAACACGCCATTTTCATGGTACTATTGTAAAAGAGTGATTCTTTTCAGCGTTCAGTTATTATTATTTTTATTATTACTATTACTATTATTTTATTATTATTATTATTGTTATTATTATAACTTTTCATTACTACTAATACTTGAAGGAAATTTTTTAAATTGACTTTTCAAAAATTATTGACGTTTATGTGTTTAAGGGGCTATGCTAGTTTCTCTGTTTTAAAAAATCGATATTATTTATTTTTTTGCATTTTTCCATAGTTAATCATCTAAAAATAAGTACCCAAAATTGTAAATCGATATCTCTAATAGTTTTTAAATAGGAGCACTTTAAAGCGGCACTGTTCATTAGCGCTAAGATAATTGCAGGCTAGAAAACAAACAAAAGAACATTTTAAAACAAATTTTAACTAGCTGTCAAGTTGTATCAACTTTTGTACTCCTTCAATGAGCACTTTGCTTCCTGTAAGCAAATATGATTTCTGAATCATAGAGGAAGCATTAAGTATTCTTTACATCAGCATTAAATTTTGATTAATTGAGAATTTATATTCAAAAAATTCATTTTAGAAAATTACAATAAAGCATAACATGCTTATTTTTTTATGAAATGCATTAATCTTTTAGGTGAATCGATTCGTCTAGACACAAAGAATCTTCATTTCCTTTACATCAGCTTTAAATTTTAATTATTTCAGAAATTATAGTCGAAAAATAACTTTTTTTTAAATACAATTAACCATAACTTTCTTAATTTTTTAATGAAATGTATTAATCTTACAGGTCCTCATTTTTTAATGAAATACATTAAACATATATCAATGTCAATCAATTCATCTCGATGAAAGGAATCTTCATTTCCCATACATCAGCTTTAAATTTTCAATATTTGAGAAGTTATATTGGAAAAATGAATTTTACGAAAATTATAAAAGTACATAATACTTTTAAAATTAAATACTTTGTTAAACCATTGTAAGAAATTTAACTAGGTATATAGTGGACTAACTATGCAAAATTTCATCGATTTATCTCTACGCGTTTTCAAGAAATTGCTGAATCGTGACACACATACATACACACATACATGTATACATCCGGACATTTTTTCAGATCATCATATTAGATATATTGCCCTTGAAATATGTTCAAAAAAACCTTTTTTAGGAAACTGGATTTTGTCACCATTACAAAGCTTCCTCTATGAGGAAGCGAAATGTGTGAAAAACCTTCATACAACCATAAAAAAGGCTCCAGAGCAGAACAGGTCATCAAATCGCGCAATAGGAAGAGAAAATTGATCGCAAATAAAATCTGCGTTGAAAACTTTAAATGCGTTTTTCTCAAAACTGCATTTTTAAAATCGGGTGACGGTGTAGCTCGAAAGCTAATCATCCAATCAACTTCAAATTTTTACACAATGTTTATTATATATTTCTACAGAGGATGGACCGCCAACTTTTTGTTATATAAAAAATTACAACGTTTATAAACAAAAAACGAGCGTTTTTGTAAGCAAAATTTGAAAATTTTTTTCAAAACTACGCCATTTTTATAATTTTTAATATTTTCAAAAGCTAGAGTTCCATCCTCTAGAGAAACTCATGCAGTTTACTAAAAATTTTTTTTTATTTTCTAACAACGTGGCATGGCCGACACCGTCACCCGTATTTCAACTTTTTTTAAAGGACCTTTGCGTTTCGTCTTGTATCTCCGCTTCGAAAGAGATCTGTTTAGTAGTTTGTCGTAAGCCACGTGGACTCTCATTCCAGTTACATTTTTGCAATTACGTTTTCACGTAAGCTTTACGAAAGCCTACTTCCCTTTCCTTCATTTATATCCAAGGGAAAAGGGGTGACAGTTGGGATGTAAGGGGTCGGCGATCTTTGACTGGGTTTAAGACTCTACACTTTCCACTACGGTAGCTTGATGAAAGCTGCGAGCGGGATGACCGACTTCGTCCAATCACGGAGGTTGAGACTTCCCCACGAGAAATCAACGGTTTGTAAGCTTCCGACTGCACCGCTACTGGAGGGATCATTTCAGTCGGAGTTGGGCGGTTATGGGCGGTCCACTTTTAACCAATGGCAGGTCATTCCCTTCCACGCCTTTCCTGTGCTCGTGTCGTGTTCCTCCCATTGAGAGGCAGACCATCTCATCACTCGAGACTCATCCCGCGAACCTTCGCCCAGAAATATAATCCCCCGTCGAGCTATGTCATGTTTCGCGCCCTTATCCGCGTCTCGGATCAGATTCACAGCCGGGTACAGCTACAGATAAGGATTGAAATTTATCCCGCTGTCGGTAGCCCCTGACCGGAACTGCCTGGGATTTAGTTCCGGTCTCATTTGGCTCATTGATATATATTTACATGTGTTCAATTGTTTCCAAAATATGTGAAGTTGTGTGAACTTATTCTGTGATTGCCATTATTGTGGGATACTCACTGCTTAGTGTCTGGGCTGTGTTCACCTACTATTTAAAAAGAAAGTGATTGCTGAAGATTACAAGAAAAAGGAATATTAGGAAAGTCATGAAGGTAAAAATGCTAACTGCAGCTAGTTAAATTTGGAATATTGCTTAATTCTATTTTCGAAAATCTATGCGAAGTAAAAATTTTTAATTTAACATATTAAGTTTCACAGGTTAAATTTCATATTTTTGAACTTGAACTTTATATGCATTTAAGAGTTTTCGTTTCTCAATTCAGATCTTGCGTGACATTATTTTCTGTGAATTTACATCGTATGTTCTATAACTGCGGAAACATCCGAAATATAATTAAAGTTTGAACTATTGACATTTTCAATACGAAAAATGAAATGTGAAGTATGAAATTATGTACATAATCACCCTCTTGAACACTCACCATTTTCATTGTTAAATGTCAACATGTGATACTTCACAAGAAAAGGGCCTAATTTGTTGGTATAATTGAAAAACTGCTAGATGTGGCACTTAATTTGAAGTTGGTTATCTAAAAAATCTCATTTCGAGAAAATCTTATTTGAAGTTGATAAAATACCATAAGATAGTCAACCTGAATTTCTAGATATTCAATTTGAACATAGGGATAATCGGCTATATTATCCCGCAGATATTCATGTTGACTATCTTAGAAGGCTGTCTGATATAGAAATTTTCAAACCTGCCCCAGACTGTTGATAAAATACACGGTCCGACCAGGCCGGTCTTAAATCCCCGGATCTGGATACGGATACAGATTCCTCGATCTAGAACCGACCGAGGCCATAGAAAAATGTTTACACAGTGACTGTCCAGTTTTCTCCGTATAGAAAAATATTTAAAATGTTAAATAATTTAAGGAGAGCTCAGATTCATTATCGAAACATCCTTCACACATCTTTTAGACTATTTTATATGGTTTTCTTTTGAGAAAATAACGTGATCGTAGAATGCTTTGAATATGTGTATACTATATATATTGTATAATCAAATTTAATAATTAGCACAGTGGAGAATCTTGCACTTCCGCGGTTAGAAGAGAATTAAAAAGAAAAAATTGTTAGTAACAGAATGTTGGGTGATGAAAGGGTGTTCATTTAATGTTCTTCTGGCCAATTCTTCAGTTTATGAATGATCTACTTGAAGTTTAAGATCTTCACAAATCTAATCTTAATGATTGTCTAATAATGAAAAGCATTAAAACTTTCACTAAGTTTAGCCAAACATAATTATTCGAATCTAAATATTGTATTTAAACGACTTACAATGCCTGTAAATATTCCACCTACCGAATGAAGTTTCAATACTGGCCTTCCCCTGTATTCCATTTTATGAATGAGTGGGGACACTATATCTTGAAGGTTTACGCAATAATCCATTCGTTTTTCATAATGAGTCGAGATTGAGATATACGTCGATGCAAATAAATCTAGTGTATATTTCATGTTATCCTCCACAAATGTGTATCGACAAGGGTATATTACTGTTGTAGATTAACGAACAACCTGTATAGTTATAGCATACAATTGGTGTGTTAGAACATAAACAGTCCTGCTGTTACAATGATGTATATATATTTCTGTAGCTCTAGACTCTAATCAATATTTGTACTGAGTGAGCTGCAACTTTATTAACTCTTGCTCGCATGGACTTTTAAGAAATGTGAGATATTGAGATGAAATATTGATCATCTTATCAACTATAAGTAACTTTAATTTCAAAAATCTTGCTTGATAATACTTTATTCGGTTACTGACGTTTATTGAGAAGTCTAATATTAACTTATGTAAAAAATGAACAAAATTTTAATCTTTATGTAGTTTTTCACATCAGAGTAAAAAAATTTCTGTTAATAATTTCTAACATCTTTGCATATACTAAATCTGAATCAGAGAGAATAGCGGAATAATCAACACATATATGCGCTGCTTAAAATTCACTGATTTGCATGAGAAAATTTCGCTCTCAACGATACTGGTTAAATTGTCAAAATTAATATGATTTAAAAATGTGAATTGTTTTATCGAGATTATATTGTATGAAAAGTATAAAATACTACTGAATAACGTATCCTTTTGATATCTAATCTAAATATTTTCAAGATTTATTGCCTCAAACCTGCTAATAAACCTTGCTAACTGAAATGTTTCACAACCCACGCTGATAAGATATACTTATACATAAATAATATACTCTCGCACAAACAACGATTTTTTCATTCGAAAAAGTATAGCACTTTGTTGTGGTAAAATTGTTGCTCTAATCCGCAAAATATCACATCAGGATAATCTCTATCTCACTCTTGAAAATTCAGGATTCTTAGATTTGGACTAAAAAGTAGGATAGACCTCAAAGAATAATCTTGCTAAAAGCATTGAATCAGTTCCATGCACAATCAGAAAATATAGGTATAAACAGTTTTTCTGTCACATTCTTTTCTAAACACACTCCACACAACGTAAGCACGAATCTATCTCGAAAGTAGGCGCGGCTCCTTGAGGAATTACATGGCAGATTACGTTTGATCGCAGACTCGATTGTCTTGTCGAAACGTCACTCGAAAGCCTGTATAACCAATCTAAGCAGACGCTGTGAAAAGCCAATTGATTGAATTTATTTTCATAGCACTTTTCAAATGCAAAATTAAGGAAAAATGTGAAACTAAAAAAATTAATTTATATATTGTATGGTTTTCACGAAATCTTGGCCAGTAATGGAATTCTCTATTTTTAGGCATGTGTCATCGAAAAAAAACAAGGTTGTAACGAAAGGGAATTGATTTTATTCTTCCTGTGCATCCATTTTGCATCCCCAAAACGCTATCCCTTTTTATCCACCATTGTATCCCCGTATCCGTATCTTTTTCCTACCTTTCAGTCTATCCCTGTGTCTGGTAATATCCTATCCCTTCCTATCCCTCAGTCTATCTCTTTCTAGTAATATCTATATTTTCCTATCTTCTAGTTTATTTCTATTTCTGGTAATGTCTATCTCTTTCTATCTTTTAGTCTATTTATTCGCAAAAAATGTTATTTCTTCCTATCCCTAATTCTATATCCCTTGCTACAAATTTGTGTCTCTTTCTATCCCGAAGGTTATCTCTCCCTTATTAACTTATTAATCTTCATATTTTAGACATGCATAATAGTTTTATAAGTACAATATTTTGAACATACATATAATTATTCTAATTATACCTCTAATGTATATAACGCTGAAAAATTCGCATCTACAGGGACGCGAACACGCGCACATCGAGTTTTCTCTCCAACCCTTCTTTTCTATCCCTTTTTGTCTCTTGTCTATCTACCTATCTCTTTCTATCTCCATCTCAATACACATCAACACCTATGTCTTTCAATCTCCACTTTTTTATCGTTTTCTATCTTTTGTGTATCCTATCTATTTCAATGTTAGCTACTCCTAAAAATAGGCTGGCACAGAAATCAGGAAATAGAGAGAGATAGATGAGGATAGTGGAGAGATTGAAAGGGATCGAAAAGTTGGATTGAAAGAGATTGGAGCGAATTTTCATTGACAAGAAGAAAGAAAGGTGATACAGGTGAGAAAGAGGGAGAGGGAGAGAGAGAGAGATGAGGACATTCAAAGAGATAAGCATAGATGTGGATTGACACGGATATAGAAATTGATGGAATAAACAATCCTTATCTGTTTCTATCTTACAGATAGAAGAAGATGGAAAGGGATACGCGCAAAAAAATTTTAGCTATAACATGCAAGTTAATCCCTGTGTCAGCTAAACATTTTACTGAAAACGAACCAGGAATAGTAGGACATTCACTCTAGCAGCTGAAGTCCATACTTTTGACCACTTTCACGGTTTTGGCGATAGTGTTTTGTCAAAAGAAATATTTAGGTTAGCTAGGACAGAAATATTTCAGTTCAATTAACTGAAAATAATCATTTCTTTGGTTTAGCATCTGTGCCAAAAGTGCTCTTTCACCCAAACAGTTTATATAATTTAACAACAGTATTTATATAATTTACACATACAGATTATTTAAATCAGGATAATTCTAAATTCGCTCGGCAACGCAGTGGAATTTTTTTTTCGTGTAGGATTTCTATCACTTTACTTGCAACAGGATTTCAGATCGAGGATGAAACATACGGTCCGACCAGGCCGTATGCCAGATTTGGCAATTTCTACACGGGGAACATCATTTCGACGTTCAATTTCATTTTGAATATACTTTATAAATTTATGTATACTTACTCTCCTCTTGAATACATAAATCTGGAATATTTTTGTTTATTTGGCATTTTTCTTCTACATGTTTAAACTTTTTTTTACTTTCTTCACCTTTTCAATTCTCAGTTGGAAAAAAGACATTGTCATCCTCAGGAAATCCTAAATACATACTTATGAAACTCATGTCAGTCCAATTGCGTAGGTGCGAATTTACGTCGGTACCCTGACCAACCTAAACCGCCGAAGTTGGCAGCCTCAGTGGAGCCGACTATTGGCCCAAATTTTCCCGAACGTGGCCCGACCATCGGGGGAACTATATAGAAAATCGTTCTCAAATGAGTAACGCCGACTACCGGCCCAACTCTGGGCCATAGTTGGCCCAAAAGTCGACAGGGAATAGTTGGGCCATAGTTATCATTTCGGTATGCCCGACTATGGCTCGATGGCAAATTTGCACATTGATGATGTCCAATAATGTTTTATATCTTAAAGACGTTTTTTAAACAATCTGAGCATTCTAAGGATATATTATTATATATCCTTAGAATACTCAGATTGTAATATATACGTATACGATATATTTATCGTATACGTATATATTATAGTAAATCGAGTAATTTTAAAATTCATTAATCTAAGAATTCCATAAAAAACAAATTACTAACTTGTTAGTTCTTATCACGAAAGTGTGAGAAATGTACTAATTCAGTGAAAATGTTCAATATTCAGATGCGATATAAATAAGTGAAAAACAAAGAAAAGTAAAACAATATACAGCTACGAACAGATCATTGATGGAGTCCTAACCGGGGTCAAATATGGCTGCTAGGTCGAGCCATCTATTCAGACGTTGATCAAGTTTTGTATTTCATTTCGTGCCTGGTCCCTTCTAGATAGCCCAATTTGGCCCAAGTTCTGCTCGATCGAATCCCGATCAGATCCACATAAAAATTTCTGCACGCGTTAATGAAAAATAAGTATTAGAGCCAATTCTTTTTCAATGCATTCTTTGTGATGTCAAATCTTTTTCCTATACTTTTTCAAAATTATGCTTTTATACGGGAGGCGTTTGACACACTAAGCATCATTGCTTCACTTTAATGAATTGGTAAGCATGAACTATTATCCCCTGAAATACTCCTGTCAGAGTAATACCGCGCATGAGTTTGCAACTTCGGAAAGTGTCACTGCTCGGAATCCATCTAATCCGCCTTTGCATAATCGATCCTCTCGACTGGATGTTTATCACGTAGGTGTAACACTGACGCAGCTCGACAGTCTCGACACAGGTTGCAAAACATAGTAAGTCACATCAGAGTTAAGCTAACAATGTTATGCGATTAAATTTCAAACATAGGATTAACATACAAGGCGCTTATAAACGTGGAAAACTATCGACTCGATCAGCGAATATTTTTTATTTTTAATCCTACTGTATAAATATTAAATCATTCTTATTTGTTAATTTTAATAAACTGAGGCCACAGAAAGAAGTATTTAACAAAACAAAAGAAAATTTCGAGTTAGGAAAACTAAAATAAGCCGCGATTATTAAATTCTAAGAATTCTCAGTATATCTATAGTTATTACTCTTCTATTTAATATTTTTATAATCATGAATATATTTCACGAGCTGCATTCGTGGCTTGATGTACACTCCAAGATGAAAGGTGTATCGCCCACGGGAAAGGAAGCTAATTTAAGTCAATAAATAATCGCCCTGTCGCAGAACAGAGTGCAATGCTTCTTCTTTGCGTTTCGCGTGACACTTTTTGAATCACGGATGTGCATATATATACGTAATCTTGGATATGCGGGTACGTCTCACCTATGATCACAAATATGCATCATATAGCCAAAAAATAAAGGAAAAATTATTACTTTCTTTTAAAACTCATTTCATTTTATTATTTAGAAGCAATTAAGTAATTCATTCCATTATAGTTTTCAGGATATATTAATTTATGCAAAGAAAACGAGGATTTGGATTCGACCTCCTCTACTGGAAGTAAAGAGATAGAAAGAGATAGAACTATTCTATCTCTTCCAAGTATTAGACGAGATTGTGCATACCCAAAATGCTATCCCCTTTTATCCACGACTGTATCCCTGTATCCGTAAAATATCAATTATGATCAGTTTCTGTGCATTCTAATAGCGGTGCAAGTATTGTGACGCGCATTTTTGCGTTTTCGAGTAATTTTTTATCTTCATTTCATCTTGAACCAAGACGTGTTTAAGACATACCAAAACCCATGGCTGAAATTACGGACTGAACCAGACTTAGATATCCTGAGACGAAAATATTATTTCTTGAAGCTATAAAAAGAGCTGGCCATATAAGTCGAGAAATTTTTTTACCATCCTGTGGCGACGTGAAAGTAGCTCCTTTGGTAATTACCACAATCCCTTAAATTATAATTTCATTCTCATGCAATAATAAATAATTCTACAAAATTTGTTAAAAATAAGGTATTTAAAATATTTATTTAAAATTTAGAATATAAAATAGTCCGACATTGTTGTCTTAAGACAACACCAAGACGAAACATTTTTACTCGGGGCGGTTATATCTATCTCTTCCTATTTTTTCAGTCTATCCCTGTGTCTGGTAATATGCTATCCCTTCCTATCCCTCCGTCTATCTTTTTCTAGCAATATCTATCTCTTTCTAACTCTTATTGTTAGTCTATTTATTCGCAAACAAATGTTATTCCAGTCTATCCCTAATTCTATCAACGCCTATCTCTTTCAATCCCCACTTCTCTGTATTTTCTATCTTTTGTCTATCCGATTTATTTCAATGTCACCTACTTCCATAGATTTAGTTCCACCCATTTATCTTTTAATCTGATCTTCTTTATCTTATAAATGTAATTAATTTATTAATTTAAGAATAAATTGTCAGAATATATATTGCTGCTAAGGTCACGCCTCCAATATATGCATATGCTCTCAATTAATTACAAATAACTACTTTTTTAAAACGAATTAATTGAACCGAAATAAAATAAACAAGTATTTTGAATAGAAAAGAGTTAAATTGAATGTGCCCGCGAATCGGACAGGTTTTCTTTAAACTGTACACTTTTCAGAAGCTTGAACCTTCTCTTAAGATACTCTGTAAAGAGATTCTCTCTAACTTCGATGTGCTTTGGGGTACGTGTGAAAGAATCAATGGATTTCGTGTGTCCCGAATTACTCCCATATCGGGACAAATCCGGACTCGTCGCGCAAAAGCATGTACAAAATTCTAGAAAAATTTGGGAATATTTTTTTAAGGCTCCTTAATTGTTCAAGATGTTGATTTTAAATCAAGGCAATTTATATTTATAGAATACGTGTGTGTTAAACATTATAATAGTCATTGCTCGAGTCAATTATGTCTTGTGGAACTTTTCTTGGTCTCCCTTTGCGCGCTGGCAGCCGCCTCGTTGGATTTTCAGTTTTTTTTACTTTTTCAATTTTTTGTTTTGATGTTGCTGTTTCTAATATATTTATAACACACTTTATACCAATAAAACCCATATCAATAGATTCTAGTGACACCATGAATTTAATTTCTTAACCAAAAAGAAATAAAAAACATACTTTGCGGAAACAACAAAAAAATTCCGAGGAAACCAAAAACTATCAATTCTGAAAAAAACTGTACAATGCACAGTTCAACAAATAATACGCAGTGTTATTATTGCATCAAATATCATCTGTGTCCACCGAACCTTTCAAAGTGCTATTTATATAATTGTGGTCGTTTATTATAATATTTGACCCCACTGTCTTTGTACCTCTAAAATTATCATCTTTCATTTCCTAGAATATTAATCAATTACAATAATTTTCGCTTTAAAAATTTAATTTCTTTCAATTCGAAAATTTAAGTTATGTGACAAAGAACCCAGCAGCATATGGTGCAGTTACAGTAAAATTTAGTCACCAGCTAGTCTACCTATATCTCAATAATCGGAATTTTGATTCTGGTCAAGGTATTTTAATCTCGATTCATTTTTCTTTCATTTCCGCATCTTACGATCTTCCGTATACATAAAAAGACCAAAGCACGAGTCATAAGCCGCAAAGTCCAGGCGGGAGTCCATTGTTGTCCTGTTTGCAACGATCTTCGTTGATTCGTCCAAACGGGAATGCATCTACAAATCCGTACACAGCATGATTTCCAAACACATACAAAACTCATAAAGGTGGTGAAACTCACACATATATACCTGTTTGTCCATAAAGTATGAGTAAATACATAAACGGGAATTATTTGTCCGACCTGCGGCCGTCACGGTCATAAGCCTCTTCCAAAATCAGATGGCTATTTAAATGGATTTCGAGTGTCATTTTATTGTGTCGCATCGGCGCGGCGCTTCCACTCAGGCATGGAAAAGTGACGATGGACTGGTGAGGTACCTCATTTTTGCGCTTAGGGATGAAAAGATTGATCTAGTCAAGATTTCTACGAAGGCGTGAAGAGGCTCGTGCCTTTTGGGCCACGTCCACCCTCCTCTTCTCTATATGGCCCTTTTCCCTTCCTCCCCTTTCCCATCGATCTCTCTCGCCACTCGAAAAGTTATTTCACACAAAACCGTCCTTTAAAATCACAATACAGTGGCACGTCCATTATTTTCGACACTACATAGCACCGGTCTCACGGCGCGGTTTCTTTTCTGTCTCTTTCTCACTCTGTCTTTTTTTCTCGCTCTGCCTTTTTTCCTGTGTTCTCTCACTAGAATCGCATTCCGTCTCCTCTCTCGTTTCGTTCAGATAAAATAATGGTTAGTCGCCTGAGGTTACCCGTAGTGGCGTAGTCATGGGCCACTTTGTCAACTTGTCACCTGGAAGTCAGGAAAGATGCGAAAGAAACGAGGCAAAGGGGACCAAACCTCGAAAAACGTGCAGGGGGTATCCCCCACCATAACTGCTGGCCTCTTTCACTCTGAAGCCTCACACCGGGAAAAAGTCATTTTTTCCTAGTTTTCACTCCCTAAACTCTTATACGATTTTACATATTAACAGCTATTGTATATTAGCTATATTAGAGGATCTTTTTGTTTTTAAAGGACTTATTATCTTCCTTAAACATAATGCAAAATATTCTCTAAATTCAAATCACCCAGAGAAACCTATTAGATATATCAATTTTGCTTCCTCATAGAGGAAGCTTTGTAATCGTTAGAATTTCCAATATTTTGAAAGCGATTTAATTTTACTTTTCTCACTTTATAAATGACTAATACAACATTCTAATCAATTATCCAAATTTATGTACATGTGTGTGTGTGTGTGGATTTCACCGTTTTTTGTCGCCTTATTAACTTACAAACAGTTGTAGATAAATTGATGAAATTTGTAAGGATTTTTCAAAATATTGAATTTAAACATTTTTATTTACATTTAGAATTTAATAAAAATGATTTTTCGACAATAGCTTCTAAAATAATCAAAATTCGAAGCTTATATACAGGAAAGAAAGATTCCTTGTATCAATGTGAAACAATTGACCTGTAGGATTAGTGTTTTAAATTGAATATTAATGAAATTATGATTATCCGTAATTTTGAAAATTATTCATTTTTCATATTGGTTCAAATAAAAACACTAATCTCAGAGGTCAATCGATTCGTCTAGAAGCAAGGAATCTATGAATTATGAGATCGAAAGATGCTTTGTTTCGAGACAAAATACCTATATAAGTACATATTATATATTTTTAATACTTAGAAAAATCGTTAATGCTTCCTCTACGAGGAAGCTAATTCATTTGCAATTTCATCATAATGAGGAAGCAAAGTGCTCAAAAAATAAACACAAAATATATAAATATATGGAACACCCGAGATCGAATTCACAGCTAGTTTTTAAATATTGAGGCAAATCATTAATCTTCTTCTAGGAGGAAGCAAATTAATTTGTAACTTCATCATAATGAGGAAGCAAAGTGCTCACAAAATTAGCACAAAAAAATATAAATATAGTTAAGGGGTTAGTACCAAAGAACATTTTTGAAAAATTTATTTTCTAAAAAGTGCAAATTCTTATAATAAATATATGTAGAATTGTTGGGTTAATCGTTATTTTGGTCATAAATACCGAGAACAGATCGAAAAACGCAAAACAACGTAAACATCTTGAACGCGCCGATACGTGCATTTGGCGTGCGTTTGAAGCAAATGACCTTGAAAATTTAATTCAAGGTCCAAATTGATGGTACAGTTAAATGGTCCTCTCAATCCTGGTAAACTTTTGTCTATACCATTTCTTCGTAAATAAAGTATTTTAGAAAATAATTATAGATTAAAATGGATCACTCTGTATATTAGATCAAAAACTAAACGCGTTTTTCTCAAAACAACGTTTTTCGACCTGGCGTGCATGATTCAGAAAAAACTATAGAACCCTTTTTTAAAACAATTTACGGTTACAAAAAGGTGAAAAATTTTCAAGTCGGCCAGTTTGTATTTATTTTTTTTCGGATTTCAATTATTTTGGTTCATGCGATAGCGACCTATGTTTAGAATAACATATCCAAATTTCAGCCGGATCGGTGCAATAGTTTTTTCTGAATCATGCACGCCAGTTTTAAAATGTGTAACTTCCGGCAGCCTTACCAGCCAGATTTATTATTATTAAAAAAAAAAATTTTTTTGTTAATAGTGTTTTATATCTATAATCATGTGTGAAAAGTTAGGATCTGTAATATAAATTTTAATTTGATAAAAAAATTCTTAAAAAAAAGGTGAAAACTTTGGTAGTAACCCCTTAAATGGAATACCCGAAATCGAATTCACAGCTAGTTTCTTTGTGAAAATAATATATTTTACAAAAAATTTATGATACTTTAATACAGTCTATCTTAATGTTTCCTATATTTCTTCGAAAATTTTGTATTTTCAATAAAAAAAATGTTTAATACAACACGTTTGTCCATAAATTGTAACGCAGTATAAGAAAAAACCACTTAAAATCTCTTAAAAGCCTTTAGGAAATCTTTTGATATGTTTGAAATCTTATAAATTCTTGTGAAAATTCTTCAAAATCCTTAAATTTTTATAAGTTCTTGTGCAACCCTTTAAAAATTTTCATTATCATTTAAAATTTTTTGAAAATATTAACAAAATGTGTAAATTAATGTAATATCTTAGAACTCCCATAACTTTTTCAAATATTCTTTAAAATAACTTAAAATCTATTTATATTGCTTTAAATTCTCCTGAAATCCTTTAAGAAATCTTGATATCTTTGAAATCTTGGAAAATATCTTAAAGTCCTTTTAAATTCCCTAGAATCACTTAAAATTTCTTAAAATCATTTATTGTTTTTATATAATTAATACCTCTGTTTTATAATAGGACTTTTATTTTTAGAAAATTAAATAGTTTAATTGTCAATAATGAATCTGCGGAATGGATTTTTGGGTATTGACCAGCTTTTCCTAGATGGGGTATTTACTATGGCATTTTTGGGTAAACTTACAAGACCCTGACCAGTTTTCCTTAAGTAGGGCTATAATCCGCCAAAACGTTACAAGCCTTGTGTGGTTCTTGCCAGTTAACCTGGTTAGGGCCACTTCAGTAGTATGGAAAACTGACCAGAACTATGTCAGAATCTCATCAAAATTTCTGCACGAGACCTTTAGCGAAGCGCGAGATTAAATAATAATGTACCCGTGGCTATTTGAATTATTTTAGAGTTTTCTATCTAATAATCTAATTTTAGAAAAAATGGGTGTCAATTTATTATAGTGAGGCACTCTTCAAGTATGATCAGTATTTGAATACCGGATTGAATATCATTTGACGGCTTGTGTAATTAACGGACGCTCCCCAAGGTGAAACTTTCTTTTGAATACTTTTTAAAAGAAATTGAAGACAATAAAAAAATGTTTGTATTTGCATCGCCTTATTAACTTTCATCCCTGTTGGAAAGAATTGTCTCTGAATATGTCTCCACAGACTTTTACATTTTGGTGTGTATTATTGTTATTATCGCAGGTACTGTGCTGGATACTGACGCCGCACCGGTATAAAACGCCTCTACTATAGAAAGAAGTATCGGTTTCAATGGACAGTCCTTGGTGTCGCGCATCGAAAGTGACACGGCCCTACAGGACTTGCCGCCACATAAACCCCCGTAGCGGGACTTCATAGAACCCCCGTTGTTAGCCATTCAACTTTGAAAGTCATACTGGCCCGTTTCGAGAGGTTCGAAACTGAAACCACTTGAAAATTTGAAATAGGAAACTTAGACTCAATAGAAAGCAGGATCTATCCTTTCCATAACATTTTAGAACATATTTCTGCGGATTTTACTCGACAACAACACACCCTTTCACGGTAAATAAGTCAAAAAGGTCTTCGAAAAGCGGATTATAGGTAAATTCTGTAGATCGGATTTCGATGAATGTGTCGTTGAATATGTGGGAAAATTGAGCCATCAATTTTAAATAAGTTTTTTATATACGATACCATCTACAAATGGAAGGAGATACCTTACTTCGGCCGTAAGAAACTAAAAAAATATTGTTAGAACAAAAAAATTTTCTTTACAGTTTTATATATATTAATAATAACATATAAAAAATTTGAAATGATTGTATTTTATTTTCTTAAAAAAAATACCGAAAACAACTTTAAGAAAGGTTTTAGTTACTAGACATACCCCCTTAAATGATGGATTTCGACAAAAATGTATTTGGAAAAGTATTGGATGCAGTATGGTATTTCTTATTCATAAATGTACATTTATGTTTCTTTTAAAAATTATTTTGAAATATACCAATGAATAAGAAAAGGACCTGTATAAAGAAGATCAACGGGGTATTTTTAATAGCGAGAAACCTATATATTTCAGGCTGATGGCCGATTCGGGCCTAATTCTACGTTTTACGAGCCCGCTTTACATGCAAGTCGAGGTTATTATTGTCACCTATAACTCTTGCCTAATGCCTTTGAACGTAGGTGGATTCGTTGTAGATCCATGAAACTCCCTCTTGAGAGTATATTCCCCTTGCTCTGATATGATTTGAGTTATCACAATTGGTCATGTTTTTAAAAAAGTTTTACTTTCCTCAATTTATTTCTTGTAGACCTATATACATATTTTATTTTACTTTCAACTTGTTTTAGCTTTTGAACTTGGACGTTTTTCTAATTTTTATTACAGTTGATATTTCGAAATCAATAATTGAAGTTTCTACATCTCGTGTAGAAATTTCCCCATTTAGCCCTATTTGAGATAGGATTCTCACGAGGTCTGGTCAGGATTTCCAATTTTAATTAGTATTTTATTCAACAAGTACCGATTTGAATGTTTTTCTTTTAATTAAAAATAATAATATTCCACACAAAACTGGAAAACAAATTTTTGTTAATCAGAGTACCGTATTTCGAAAAATACTTGGATTCAATACCAAATAATTAGAATTAATTAAACATTTATCCAGGAAACTTTCCCCATAGCTTGGTAACTGTTTAAAAATGTAATAAATTTGTTATGAACAAATGAATGAGTGAAAATTGATTCATGGCGATTGGCAGTGATTCGTCAATTGATTCGCACTAAATATGAATAATTTATAGACCAAAATCGTTTTTAACTAAATTCATAGATGAAAATAAATAATTTATTATTTTATTAATAATTTTTATAAATAATGGGTCATATCAGGTATTTATGATGAAATAAACAGTTTTTTCTACTGAATTGACCAAAAAAGTTTCAGTTATATATGCAAAGTGTATGTAATTTTTGCGTTTCCTGAAAATTTCATTGTTTTATAATAACACAAAAAAATCAAGGACTGAAAGTGCTTACAGCTGAAATTAGTTTTTAGGCTGAATTTCAGTCTGAAGTCAGTTTTTAGTCTTGTTTTAAGACTAAGAAATCTAAAAACAAGACTTCTTAGTCTTAAAACAAGACTAAAAACTGACTTAAGACTAAAATTCAGCTTAAAAACTAATTTCAGCTGTAAACACTTTCAGTCCTTGTTTTTTCTGTGAAATCAGTTACGAAGTCGAAGATTTTAAAAAATCCTTAATTTTTTCTATTCCAGATGTTTAAACACTTGTAACTTAAAAAGTTTGCATATTCTGTTGAAATAAAAAAAATAATGTCTAGTCTATTTCTTTTTGTGTATAAAATGCGAAAAAAAATATTGGAGGCGATTTTATTTTTCAGTTGTAAATATGATACAGTATCAGCCTTTATACATATTTCTTAAAAATAATTTTTAATAATATATTCTTGAATAATTTGATTCTTTACAAGTCGCTTTCGCAAACTTATACGCGTGCATTGTGAGAAGAGAAAGAGGCAATGCTATGCAATTAAAGACTAATTGGAACATGTATATATTTATATAGTTAAACTTAGCTTAGGTATCAATGAGAATAGATTCGAATAAGCGAAATCCTAGTTTGTTCAGTATATATTTGTTTTGTATACAGTACCGTCGGAAATTGTCCGTACGATTGGCGCGAACACTATTAAAAATCACTGCTGGCTTTGAAGTACGATAACTCGGTGAAAAAAAGAGATAGAATATTTAAAAGCTTATGAAATTCCACTTCTAGTGCTACCAACCAGATTTTTTTTGACCTTCTCAAAAGAATACAACACGTGAGAAGTTTTAAAAAAAATTCAAGATTTTCTCCAATTTTGTACCTCGAATTCAACATTTTTTATGACTTAAGAAAATTGTTGCAAAAATTTGAAAATTATACAACGTGGAGCCTAAATCTTTATCTTGAATTTAAGCCAAAGAAACTTAAAAAATCTTTATTGGTTCTCGAATACGATTAAAAATGTTCAATCGAATTTGAATGAGGCGAGCAGCAGACCGGTCGAGAACCGTCATCGTCGATTAAAACTTAACTCAAATACGTTTGAACATTTTTAATCGTATCTCGAGAACCAATGAAGATTTTTGAAGTTTCTTTGGCTTAAATTAAAGATAAAGTTTTAGGCTCTATTTGGTATAATTTTCAAATTTTTGCAACAATTTTCCTAGTTCATGCAAAATGTTGAAATCGAGGTACAAAATTTGAGAAAATCTTGAATTTTTTTTAAAAACTTCTCACATGCTGTATTCTTTTGAAAAGGTCAAGAGAAAATCTAGTTTTTAAAAAATATTCTATCTCTTTTTATATATATATATATATATATATATATA
>UCOH01008259.1:0-16995 GCA_900474275.1 Synergus japonicus | reverse complement strand
ATCCTACATAGGATCCTTGTCTCATTCCTTGAAGGAGGCACATATCAGAAACTATATGGGAACTCCCATAGGAATATGTGCAGGTTATTCCTTTAAAAATTCCTATAATAGGATCCATATAGGAATTTTCAGTAGGGATATACATGAACCTGTATAGGAATAATTTTAATTTCTAAAAATTTATAGAACCCTGCAAAGTTTCCTACACAGGAAACTATACATTTAATTGGGATACATGCAGAGGATCTTGTACAGTTTCCCCTGCTGAGTAATTTAGTCTGGAGCATAGGAACCTTTATAGGAAATAAAAGGTAAAGGATCCTACATGGGAACCGTCTTTCAATATGTATACGTACCAATTTTCTGTATGATCAGGAAACTACACAGAAACCTACATAGGATCCCTGTCACCTTTCCTTTAATGACACACACGTGAGAAACTATATGGGAAACTTAATAGGAATATGTACAGTTCTCTTTAAAGATCCATATAATAGGATCCTATAAAGGAACCCATGCAGGAATTTTCAATAGGGTCGCACCTATTTACGCAACGTGGGAACGCGACACGACTTTGGTATGTTGGTGGGGACGCGACACCAATTTTACGCGCGAAACAAGAGTTAGAGTCAGCGTGTGGATTCACCTTTACACGTTCGCGACATACACTCGACACCCAAAAGTAGACTTATAGCTGGTGTTCCAAGCGTATAGGGAAAATTTAAGCATACAATATCACACTCAGACAAACACTTCCACAGACTCTGATAGTCCCACCACGACCATGTCGCTCTAGATCCCAGCAGAAGAATCGTCGAAAATGAACCAGGATACTTTGTCTCTTATCCTAAATAAACTACAGTTAATTGACTACAAAAAAACAGATTCGAATCTGGGATGATGACTCTAAATGAGGAAAATTTGAAGCGAGCAGATGAAATTAGAAATCTTGCTTAAATCAACAATGCATTGGTAACGGAGAATGAGTCGAACGAACAGTTATAGCATCAGGAGTCGTCAGACGAAGAAACGACACCGCCTGTGTTACCCAAGACCGATCCAACAGCGGGTGGTCCGACAAGACCAAGCGGATACGGCATGCAACCGTCGAATTCTTTCGCCGCCCCTAGCACAGCTGGGACAGGCGGTGTCTCTGAGGGAAAATGAGCCACTTTCCAACGCTAAAGACATTATACGCACCGTAGAGGTACTCAACTGTCAAGATGATGTTGGTGTGCACGACTTCATCAGTTCCGTGAAACGCGCTAAAATTCGATGCTCCCAACCTCGTCTACTATTGGACTATATTTTAACAGAAAAGATAATTGGAAATGCAAAAAGGGCAATCCGGCACTATCCTATTAATAATAGTTATGATGATCTCTTTAATGCATTAAAAACAAATTTAGCTATCACTCTGGAAACGTGTCGAAGTAAACTTGAGTCAATCCGGCAAAAGCAAGACTCAATCCAACTTTACAACCAAAAATTTAGGAGCGCGTATAATGAATTGATCTACACAATTCAATCTGAATATTCATCGGGAATAGAGCGAAGGATAGCATTTCAGATGGAGGAAAAATCGGCTACAAAGAGATATTTAATGAATTTACGAGATGACATAAGTCATTTTGTAAAATCTGGAAATCCCAGAACCCTGAACCAAGCTCTATAGATTGCACTGGAAATAGAGGTATGGGTTAAAGAACGTTCCCGTGCGAATGATTCCACGACCCTCCGCACATCACGACCAAATTTTCTTCTCAGACCACCCATGAGAAATATACCTGCGACCGTGACCCGAATCCCACAACCACAAATTCGGAACCAGTCCTATGATCCTCTAAACCACGGGATACCTTTACAACAGAGGATGCAATTAACCTGCAACTTCTGTAAGAAACCGGGACATTTGGAGAAACAATGCTATTTAAAATTAGAGCAACTGGGTTTTCGAAACGGGACAGCACAGAAAAGACCACCGGAGGTCAGGAACATCCAGGAGTAGGAGGATACACATTACCTATTAGAATGCTACGAACTGACACCGGAAGAGCAGGAAGAAAGAAACCACTACGAGGAGTCTGTAGAGTACCAGCAATCAGCGGACGATTGCGTTCCATACACGGAAAACACTCTGATGGACGAACTTACATACTGTTAGTAGATTTCGGAGCTGCTATTAATCTTATAAAAACCTCCGAAGTACCCCCGGAAAGAAAACCATTCCAAATGAAAAAGCGTTTTGCTGTGGGAAGAGATATTAACCACTCTTATCACGCAGTAAAAATCCCATATCTAGGCAAATTGCATCGATTTCACATAATAGATGACGATTCCCCCCTACCTGAGGAAGGTATTATCGGAATGCCATTCCTGAATGCATTTAATAAATATAATTTAACCAAAGAATTTCTTTACATTGATAAAAAATTGCCCCTTTATGAAGAGGGAACATTTATCCCTGGAAACACATCACATATAATTAAAATACAAGTAGCAGAAAAGGATCAGGATATCTATATAGAAAACCACGAATCAATCCCTGATGGTATGTACAGAATAAACAACAGTGAAATGGTGGTACCTTTATGCAATTATGAAAAGAAACCATTAAAGATACCACAACATTTAGAATATGAAGAAATAAAGGAAATTAAAGAAATAAGTAGAATCAGTGTTGCGACCTCATAAGGAGATCAGGCAACGAGGATTCAGGACCTATTAAACAAAACCAGACTGGACCACATAGAGGCAAAGCAACGTTACAATCTTTGGAAAATAATAGCAGGGTAGAATGATGTCTATCACCTTGAAGGAGATTCGTTCTGAGGCACTGACCTGGTAGAACATGAAATAATATTAAAAACAGGCAAAATAGTGAATATAAAATCTTATCGACCCCCCGAATGTCATAAAGAAGAAATAATTAAACAAATGAATGCCTTGAAAGAAAATGGTGTAATAAGAGATTCGAGTTCACCATTTAATTCACCTATTTGGGTGGTCCCAAAGAAAGAAGATGCATCTGGAAAGAAGAAATGGCGTATAGTAATCGACTTCAGGAAAATGAATGAAGACACAGAACAAGACGCGGACCCATTGCCTATCATCGACGATATTTTAGATCAACTAGGGAAAGCGAAATTCTTTTCTGCTTTGGACCTATGTTCCGGATTTCATGACATTCCGCTAAGCGAAACATAAAAAAAATATACGACGTTTTCCACATCGGAGGGACATTTCGAATTCAACCGAATGCCTTGTGGGCTTAAAAACGCCCCTGCAACTTTTCAGAGAATGATGGACAACGCTTTGAGAGGATTGATAGGGAAACAATGTTTCGTTTACCTGGATGACATTGTTGTGTTTGGCTCTACCTTACAAGAACACAACAAGAACATGACTGATCTTTTGGAAAGACTACAAAAAACGGGACTAAAGCTTCAACCAGACAAGTGCGAGTATCTGCGACCGGAACTTGAATATCTAGGACATCTAGTAACAAAAGATGGCGTGAAACCCAACCCAACAAAGATACAGGCAGTGAGAGACTTCAAAACACCACAGAACGTCACCCAAATGCAAAGCTTCCCAGGAATCGCAGGATACTATAGGAAATTTATAAAAAAACTTTGGTCACATAAGTAAACAATTGACAAACTTAACATAAAAAGATACCCCTTTTCATTGGACGATGGAATGCCAAAAGTCCTTCCATACATTAAAAACATTACTATGTACAGCACCAGTATTGAGATTCCCAGATTATAAAGAAAAATTTACGTTGACAACCGACGCGTCCAACGTTGGATTAAGAGCAGTTTTATCACAAAATGGACATCCCTGTTGTTATATATCCAAGACATTAAATAAGGACGAAATCAATTATAACACAACGGAGAAGGAACTGCTAGCAATAGTTTGGGCATGTTAAAAACTCAGGCAATACCTGTTCGATAGAACGTTTACCATTCAAACTGATCACCAAGCGTTGATATGGTTACATAAAATGAAGGATCCCTCTTTACGGTTATTAAGATGAGACTTCACCTGGAGCAGTACGAATACGTCGTTGAACACGTTAAGGGAAAAGAAAACAAAGCTGTAGATGGTTTACCGAGATTATTTCCAGTCATAGAAGAGGAAAACATTACAAGAGAGACGTCCGAAGAAAGAGATCCAAAAAATATTGAAACATCCGTCAAAGAGTCAGGAGGGACAGATACTTTACAAAACCCAGCTACCTTGAGTGAGAGAGAAGAACTACCAGCTGGCTCACCAATCCCAGAGGCGGTCGATATGTTTAGAAACTATAAAAAACGACGCATGGATGCCGACCAGCTCCTCTCAGATGAGGAAGAGAAAATTTGGTCAAGGAATATAAAAAATGGATTACCAACAGAATGCCTAGTAGAGTACGTATTAAAGCTAATGTAGGAGAAAAACTTTGGCGCACCATATCTAAGGAACGGAAAGGAAGCCAGGAAACATCTCAATATACGCTACCTCCATTTAACGAGACTCAGTAGTTATCAACGTTGGATAGGATAAATCAAGAAGCCTTGGCAGACAATTTAACCGTTTCATGATATCATTTCATTGACCCAACGATTAGCCCTTTAGAAAAATTGAAGATACAAGACTACCTTAACTTCCTGAGCAACAAAAATAAAGACCAGCAGTTTCATACATGCTATACCCCACGCGCAGAGCTCACTCAAAAAGAAAAGGCAGAAATCATAAGGGAATCACATGGAAATATGGAACAAGAAATCATCCATTACATCAAAAGATGTCCCGTTTGCCAATTACAAAAGACAGTCAGAATCAAAATACAATGTGAAGCAATCATTCCAGATACACTGGTTGACCCCAACGACAAAATAACCATGGACATTTTCGAACCCTTACCATTGACGCTTTCAGGAAATGAATATATTCTCAGTATTCAAGACATGCTTACAAAATACTTGACCCTGATACCTCTTAAAAACATAGGATCCGAAAATATTATAGAAGGGTTATTCGACCATTACACATTCTTATTCGGAGCACCTAGGAATATCTTAAGTGATCAAGGACAAAATTTTGTATCTGAACTGATACAGAACTTTGATAACATGTTCAGGATTAGACACATAAAGACAACAGTGTAGCACCCACAAAGTAATGGAGCACTTGAAAGAGCTCATTCAACAATTAAAAATTTATTAAAAACCAGCATCGAGGATCACAACACTGAATGGGATCAAAACTTGAAAATAATTTGTATGGCTTATAATACCATGAAACACGAGGGTACCGGATACTCACCTTTTCAGCTGACATTCGGTAGAGAGGCAAACTTGCCTTCAATGCTAAGCACTACACCAAATGTCAAATATGAAGAGTTACTTAACCTGTGGAAAAGAAGGCATGAACACTACTTACACAAGGCAAAAGAGAAAATAGAGGTGCAAAAGATTAAATATAAAAAGTTACAGGATTGAAAAATTTCAATACCACAAGGTATCTACGAACCGGGGGATTTAGTCAAGTTAATCAATAACCACCCAGAGAACAAGCTGTCTCCCTTATAGAAAGGGCCGGCAGTTATTGTGGAACAACAAGAAAACAATAATTACACAATAAAATTTAACAATAAAGCAACTCGTATATATGCAAATCAACTTATCCCCTACTATGCCTAATGTTACAGATGGCTACACTCATCTTGTTATGGCTACTAAAAATAATATAATTGAGTGACGACATCAACCTTTTGATAAATGCAATCAATGACGGGAAAAACGAAATAGTTCATCCTCAACTCCTAACTCCAAACATCCTTGTATTCGAAATGAAGGAATTTGAGGAGAAGTTTAACATCAAATACACCATTCTTTTGAAAGAATCAAATTTCCAACATATAATCGACATCTCGGTAGTGAACGTGGCCATCACAAAGAATCGGTTTGTATATTCTATTCATATCCCTATCCCGGAAACTGAGACCTATGAAATCAAACACTTAATACCTATTCCTGCAAATCAGTTCAGTTTTTTTTTTGCCATAATCCCTGACTACGAATACTTGTTTATGGGACAGGAACACACTACGTACTTACCTACCAACAAAACGACCCTAGATACATGTAAAACTTACGGGAAAACAAAAATGTGTAAACGAAACCAACCTACGTATTTAATGTTCGAAACCCATATAGTTGCGAGAATAGTATATTAAGAACAAATGTGAAAACCATTAAGAATGAATGCGAATACTCTCCTTTTAAGATTGCAAACATCGCTTTTATTCCACTCACCAGTGGATACATCCTAATCCCGCATGAACCTATAGAAGTAGATGCGCTATGCGAACCAGGCAAGCAAAAATTTAATATTCAAAGACCGACGAAGATTATTAGTATGGACAAAGGTTTTTGAACGGATTGAATATGGTATTAAAATTAAGCTTTATGGACACTAGTAGGAGAGAAAAATATAAGAAAAATTTGTCGTTACCGTACACTGATAAGCAGTTAGATTCTATTAAAGAAAAACTAATACCTCTAACACAAGAGATTAAGGCTTTAAATTTAAATAATCTAAAACAATCAATGGATGACATCGAGAATGCCGTTGAGAAGGTCAGTAGAGACAGGCGAACACGAAGCTGGATTGAACAGGCTACTACCTGGTTACAGTACCTAGGCTACACTGCGATCATAACTGTCTTAGTTTTCGCGGGATACAAATGTGGTATCCTTGACTTACTCCGTAAGTGTATACCTCGGAAGATTTGTATATTTTGCGTAAAGACCAATGTAAGCACAGCCCCATCTGTGCATTACACCGCTGCTCCTACTGCACCATTAGAAGAAAATAAGGTAGATTGTACTATTAAGACTAGGGAAGATTGTAACGGAAACATAAATCTTCCCCTTCTCTACAGTCCCTCTGGAATGGGATCCTAGCCGCAGCATCCCTTGTGCGAGGGAGTTAGTCTTTTTGGTACCTTTGACCACGCTAGTTCTATTTTCAAATAAAGAAGTCCTGCAATATAGTTCAGGCACGAAACATTTAAAAGGAGAATTATTACGTATTTACCCGACCCGTTACATAAGATACTTCAAGAGATTTATTTTTCGTCTCCGTTCTACCCGCTGGCGTTCTCCGCTTCTATAACGTTTCATTCAGACGTATTACGATAAATCGTTCACATTAATTCCGTTATATTAATATTAATAATTTTGTAAATATTTAGTTAAATATATATATTTTGTTATTCTGTTGTAAAAAATTATCGGATCTGTTTTATCGCCTCTAAACCTAACCCTGGCTAGGCTGAAGCGTCCGCTGAGGCAATAATTATCAACCCCGGAAAAACAGACCGTTATAACACTATTCAACATTTTCTTCGACTGTTGCCTAAAATTTCGAAAACTGGCTTAGAGAATATAAAATCTGTTTAATAAAACCTACAGTAGTGTTTTAAATTTTCTGCGACAAAATTTTACCGTGTAATGTGATTCTACCTCATTTTAATGCACATGTACTTGAATTTTAATGTAAGTGCACCTGAATTTTAATGTAAATTTACCTTAAATTTAATGTCATTGTGCCGTACTATCCTATTATAAAAAGATCATTAGTAATGTAACGCTTTTTCCTTATTGGTCAGATGAAAGTGATGACACGGCGTATATTGAATATGGCGCGTGACGCGGGAAATCTTAAATTGTAGCAAATGTGCGCGCGGAGCGCGCATTTAATCTCGTTAATGTAAAATCGACATTAATTTTAATGTCCTGGTACATGACATTTGCTTCAAGTCATTTGACATTAAAATTAATGTAGTTTTTTTTTAACAGTGTAGATATAAAAATGGCAAGATGTTTATTCTTACTTTAAGGTAGTTGTGCCGAAATCGAACCTTTCTTAGGAATTGTCTAATATTTTCAAAATATGTAGAAAATATTGTTATCTAACCATGCTCCAATTTTTAGCTTCATCGTGTGTTTCTAAAGGCAAATATTTTAAATTATGTTCAGTACTTTTTGCATGGGTTTCCTATAGTTAACATGGGCAATCGCCACATTATGAAGTCTAGTATGAAAACAAATCTTACCATTGTGCTAAAAAAACTACAGATGTATAGTAAAATATCGTGTGGATTTTATGAAAAAAAAAAAATAAAATTATTGTGCGTTTAGTATAAAAGATATAATATTGAAAAAAATAATATTTCTCTTCTCGCGAGACACATGGCGGGGGTAGGCAGTGACGATGTAGCAACACTGAGATGACATTTTGACGATTTTGACAATACTATTTTGAGGCTATAAGTGCATCACCACCATTTTTTTCTGAGAATGAAATTGCGGTGTTGTCAATATCGTTGCCATACAAACTGTGATTGTGAATGTGTTTATACTTATATAGGATGTTTCTATGTGATTATACAATCGCAGTCAAAATTTTTGACCAATGGTTAGGAGAGAAAATGCGATATCTTACATCTATCTGAGCATAAACTTTTGAGTGTTTTTGCCGCGAGACAACTACCTTAATAAAAAAAATACAAAACTGGATAATATAGAACAATTGAAGTATTTAATTATTATAGAAAACAATTATTTAAGAAGAAATTAAAGTACAAGAAATAATTAATAAAATATAAATCACGAAGAAAAAAGGAATTTTTCCTTTCCGTTTGAGTGCATTTTACTTAAGAGTTTCGCCAATGGCAATTCTTCCGTCGAAATAGTATTCGGTATAAAACTGCATTAAAAAAGCACCACCAAGTTCCCAAAAAGATTCAACCTCTGATGGTACAAACGGAGATAGACACACTTCTATACTCCCAAAAGTCATCTAAAAATAAAAAATCCAATAAGTAAACAAAATTTAATATTCCATTGTAAATTAAAAATAAAGAAAAAACATGCGATAGGTAAAATCGAAGATTTTTTAATGCCCTTTGAGTACCTAGAAATTATATTAATTCCGCGTCATTTTCAAAATATAAAAAATGTTTAGTGTTTTATGAAAAATATACGCTCTTAAATTAACACCGTGTTATTTTGACCTAAGTAGAATTATCGCATAAACTGATTACATTGGAGAAATGAACATACTTTCCATCGGTAAAAATGAAAAATTGTGGTCCTACCCCAACTGCTCCAACTGAATTATGTATAAAAATGGTACATATAAGTAAAAGAACTTTTTATAGAATTTTTTTAACTGTAAAAATTATTTTCTTAACATTTTTACGTATATGTCATTGTTTGCGGGAAAAATACGAAAATTCGATTTTAGGAAAAAACATTTTCATTTAGCCACAAAATTTATTTAGCCGGCATAAAACTGTCAAGATGTCTTCACTATATGTTAAAAATTCAATCTTATCAAATCTTATATAAGAAAAGTCATGGCATAAAAATCTCGAATTGAACAAAGTCGAATATCGAAAAGTATCGAATTAAGAAATAAAGCATTGACACTAGATGTATAGAAAAGAAAATAGAAAAGTAAATAGAACCACGAAAGAAGGCCAGAGTACATATGAAAATAAATCTTAAATATTTTAATTAAGTCCAGAATTATAGAACTTTAAGGACAAAATTGAGGTTCATTGGAAACACAAGACAAACAATTTAAATCCCCCTAAATTTGTAAACATTTTTTTTTAAACTATCTTCAGACTATTTTCGTTGTCAAAAATATTAGTGAAGAAAAAAAAAATATTTCAAAATATATACCCAAGGTTAGTGAACATTATTCGAGAAATTAACGATTATTTACATTAAACTTTTCATGTGTTTTTTATATCAGTTTTTTTATATATATTAATATTTAATATATGTATATGTATTCGTATATTTACATATCAGTTATCCATTAGAATTATGAGATTTTATGGAATTATAAAGTAATTTCAAGGGATTTGACTATATATTTTGTGGCATTTTAAGTAATTTGAGAAACTTTTGGACATTATACGAAATTTCAATACATTTTAAGGTATTTTAAGAGATTTCATGACATTACATGAGATTTTAAATAATTTTAAGGTATTTTACGATATTTTATAGGATATTTAGTCATTTTGCTTCCTCATAGAGGAAGCTTTGTAGTGGTTACAAAATACAGTTTCCTAAAAAAGGTTTTTTTGAACATATTTCAAGGGCAATATCTCTAATATGGTGATCTGAAAAAATGTCCGAATGTGTGTGTGTGTATAACGATCCAGCAATTTCTTGAAAATGCGTAGAGATAAATTGATGAAATTTTGCATAGTTATTCCACTATATACCTAGGTGAATTTCTTATAAGGATTTAACAAAATATTTAATTTTACAAGTTCTATATACTTTTATACTTTTCGTAAAATTCATTTTTCCACTATAACTAATCAAATATTGCAAATTTAAAGCTGATGTAAGGAAAATGAAGATTCCTTTCATCGAGACGAATCGATTGACCTATATGATGAATACATTTAATTAAAAGATAAGGAAGTTATGTTTATTTATAATTTTGAAAGTTAATTTTTCACTTTATGTTTTCAAATAATCAAAATTTTGAGTTGACGTAAGGAAAATTAATATTCTTTATGTCGAGACGAATCGATTGACCTGTATGATGAATCCATTTAATTGAGAAATAAGAAAGTTATGGTTAATTGTATTTTTAAAAAAGTAATTTTTCGACTATAATTTCTGAAATAATTAAAAGTTAAAGCTGATGTAAATAAAATGAAGATTCTTTGTGTCTAGATGAATCGATTTACCTATAAGATTAAGGGGGTTGTCTTATGTGATGGTTAACAAAAAATCTTTTTTTTTTTTGCACAAATCGCTTCCTAAACACATCTGGAATGTGTGTGTGTGTGTGTGAAAGGATTTTTGAAAATTCGGACTTGTTAAGAAGTGGAAAAGATTGTTATTTCATTCATACCCAAACTTTTTTTTTTGCACAAATTGCTTCCTAAACACATCTAGAATGTGTGTGTAAAAGGATTTTTGGCAATTCGGATTCGTTACGAAGTGGAAAAGATTTTTATTTCATTCATACCCAAACTTTCAAACGCGTTTTTCTCAAGACGCCATTTTTCACATCGGTCAACACGATATCTGAAAAAATAATTGACCGATTGGGCTCAAATTTTTATCATATACTCAGAACATCTATAGTTTTCGTGTGAACCAAAATCATTGTGATATCTATATTTATATTGTTTTTATTAAGGCCCTATGCTAGTTTCTCGGACAAATAAAACGTACTTATCATAAAATTTTTTTCAAAAAATATTCATTGGAAGCGGAGATACAAGGCGAACCGCAAAAGTCCTTTAAAAAAAGTTGAAATATGAGAGACGGTGTCGGCCATGCAAGGTGCTCGAAAAAAAAATTTTTTAGTAAACTACATGAGTTTCTTTAGAGAATGGACCTCTAGCTTTTAAAAATATTAAAAATTATAAAGATAGCGTAGTTTTAAAAAAAAATTTCAATTTTTTCTTTAAAAAATGCTCGTTTTTTGTTTATAAAAGTTGTCATTTTTTATATGACAAAAAGTTGGAGGTCCATCCTCTGTAGAAACATATAATAAAGACTGTGTAAAAATGTGAAGTCGATTGGATGATTAGTTTTCAAGCTACACCGTCATCCGATTTTAAAAATACAGTTTTGAGAAAATTAAATCACGCAATTAAAATTTTCAACGCAGATTTGATTTACGGCAAATTTTCTCTTCCCTATTGCACGATTCGATTACCTGTTTTGCTCTGGAGTCTTTTTTATGGTTTTATGAAGGTTTGTCACTCATTTTAAAATTTGTTTTAAAATGTTTTTTGTTTGTTTTCTAGCCCGCAATTATCTTAGCATTAAGCCTCTTGCAGCATTTCACGAAAACATGTAAACAAACACAGAAAAATAGCAAAATCTGTGGAATGCCTTAAAATCCGCCATTGTGTCCACATCTTGCTAATACGCGGTGTTTGAGGTCGCAAAAATGATGTGTTTGAAGTGTCGTTTTTTTTATCGACAATCTTTTGGTTGTACGACAGGGGCTATCTGCTTATTTTCTGCAAAAAGAAATTTGACAGGTCCAGTAACTATATTCAAATAACTAGCTCATGTGTAGTACGCGATTTCTCAAAATTCTTTTTTTACACGATTTTCGTAAGTGCTCGGGCTTTGAAGTGCATAGCGAGATTCGGAAAATTTTTCTGAGTGAGTGAAGCACCCTTGAACTGAAGTTTTGTGCCTTTTTTGCTCGAACAGGGACTTGGCAAAATGTAAGTACTGTTTACCCGCACCCCTCAATCCGCGTCTCATCACTTGTAAAAATGCACTTTTTAGCCAAACAAATTTCTTTTTGCAGAAAATAAGCAGATAGCCCCTGTCGTACAACCAAAAGATTGTCGATAAAAAAAACGACACTTCAAACACATCATTTTTGCGACTTCAAACACCGCGTATTAGCAAGATGTGGACACAATGGCGGATTTGAGTAAAGTCTACATTAATTTTTAGTGGTTTGAAAATGCTCCAACACCGTTAATAAGCAGTGCCGCTTTAAATTTCTCCCATTTAAAAACTTTTAGAGATATTGATTTAAAATTTTGGGTACTTATTTTTAGGATGATTAGCTAGGGAAAAATGCAAAAAAAAGAGATGGATTTTTTGAAAATGAGAAACTAGCATAGCCCCTTAAAATATAACAGAAAAAAATATGATGAAAATAGTGTTTTTACGTTTGACAGCTCAAAAAAAAAATATTCAAATTTTGACACAATTCTGGTTCACACGATAGCCACAGATCTACGAATTAAAAAGGTCGGTGATTTTTTAATTTCAGATTAATAGAACAGCTGGAAACGTGTAGACGAGCCACCAACTTGTTTTTGACACGGATGTCAATCCAGATGTCTACAGTCGATTTGACTGTACATTTTAACGTAAAAAAAAATGTATAATGACTGTTGAATCGTTCGTGAATATACCTCCAAAAAGCAGACAATTTGGCCTGTATTATTCTTCATAAAAAATTCATTAAAAAAGTATTTAAAAACGCTTATCACATGAGACGATCCCCTTAATGCATTTCATTGAAAAATAAGAAAGTTATGCTTTATTGTAATTTTCGAAAATGAATTTTTTGAATATAACTTCTCAAATAATAAAAATTTAATGCTCATGTAAAAAATACTTAATGCTTCCTCTATGAGGAAACAAAGTGTCCATTGAATGAGTATAAAAGTTGATACGACTTGACAGCTAGTTATTTAAAGACTTTTAAGGAATTCAAGGGATTTTATGAAATTACAGTGGATTTTCAAGAATTTTAAGAGATTTAATGAGACTTTGAGTAATTTTAAGAAATATCAACTGAATTTACCAAATTTCAAGGAATTTCACCAAATTATATTTCGAGAGGTAAAAATGCTCAATTATTTTTTCTACTAGCAAAAGGTGTACAAAAACGAGAAATTAATCGTACGCAGAGCGCGCTACGATCGTAATTGCTAATTAAAAATAAAATTTCATTTAATTTTTTGTACCCACCCGCTGAACATAATATTTTGATTCAATAGTGAAACTGCGATTCGAAAGGACGAAATTCACGTGAGGTAGTTTTGCATAATTTCTGCAATCAACCTGAAAATATATATCATAATTTATTATAACTGAAAACTTTAAATATCTTGAAAAGAGAGAGATAACACGTTTTTATAGAACTTACAATATATCTTCCAAACTTGGGTGCAATATCTTTGGCATGCAGCAAATTGTTTATTTTCTGAATAAATTTTCGTGGTCCTCTTATAATATTCGTACTGGAATCGAAAATTGCGATAGCTTTTCCAGTAATGAAAAAAGATTTTTTTGCGCTCTCAATAGTAATACTGAAAATTTTATAGAAATGAATTTCTAATAATAATCTATGCCTAAAAATATTATTCTTTAACTGAATATAAAATAATAATTTTACCCATCTAATTGAATTTTCCAATAAGCTTTTTCAATAACGGGTACATAAGTTACTTGTCCTCGAACGTGTTTTCGTTCCGTACCCCCGAAAATAATTTTTCCAGCTTTTTCCGTTGTTTCGTCTCTGCATTACAATAAAAATTAATGGAAATTAATCGTCAAAAATGTAAAAGGTATCATTGAAAGAAATAAACTCTAGATTTTTAAATTTACCCATTCATGTAAATGGTGAATACGTCTTGGGAAATGACTCCTTGTTTTATCATATTATAAAAAAATGGGATTGTGTTAAGTGTAGATAGTTTTTGAAATCCTAAACCAATAATTCCATCGGCTTTTTCACTGATGAAAGGTTTTAGCGACATATGAGTCATTTCCATGAATGACTGGTTTCTCACTTGTGTATGAGCTAACTGCGAAATAAATAAATTAACAGGTGAAATTGAGCTTTTAAATGAAAATTTATACAAATATTTACGAATTTATGAAAAAAACTGCCAATTGAAATAAACAATTATAAAAACAACTAGCAGAAATTTACTCGGTATTGTTTGAGATTTTGTGAGATTTCAAGGGATTTCAAGAGAGTTTAAGGAATTTCATAGAGACTTTAAAGGATTGCAAAGTATATATTACGTCATTTTAACCCTTCGCGGTATAGTGGGTCGTTCAGCGACCCACTTTTTTCTCCATGGTTTTACATTTTTTTAACTACTTTTTTAACAACAAGTACAGGGTTTTTTTTTATTTTTCCTAACTCTCTAGGATATAAATGAATGCGAAAAAAATGTTATCCGTCATTAATTGTTAACTATAACAACAATGTGTATAAACAAATACTCCAAATTGGTGCTTTTTCACGGAAAAATTCATTTTCCATTAATCTATCTTGTAGTACACCTTAAAGTATTTTTCAGAATTTTTTCAGAATTTTTTGCAATGTTATAAAATTTACAAACTCTATTTTTACATTCTCATCAGAGAAGGTATTAGATTTGTGTAAAATTTGACCTCCCCAGTTTTTGTCAAATGTCTACGTTTTGGGACCCCCTGAACCCGAAAAACATGTTTTTACGAATGTGTCTGTGTGTCTGCAGTCTCTGTTTCTGCCTCTAGATTTTTAGTTTGTGAGCACGATAACTTTCGAAAGAATTGACCAATTGGATTTTCCTTTGATACACTCTTTTAGTGTCCTAAAATAAAGGTCAAGTTCGTTGGCCAGCCATTTTGGATAAAAATTCAAAAAGTTGGAGCATTTAACAAAATTTTGAAACCACTCTTTTTTTTAATTTGAAAAATGTTTCTTCTTGAACACTCTATAAGATCGGTGTTTTAGCACTATGCCTAGTTTGACATAGTGAACCTCGAAAATTAGATAAATATACATCTAACCGAAGTAATCAAGATTAATATTGAGATAAGAACCAAGAAATACAATTATATTTTTTATTTTATTAACAAACTTAATAATTGATGCACTAAGAGAACATGAGCTTGTTACTCTAGCGATGGTTGCTTAGTATCTAAAGTGAAATACAAAATTTTAAGTAAATGTAAGTGTAAAACTAGAATGGAAGGGGAAATACAATTTTAAATACAGGTATAAGGTACGACCTTACCTTGGTCTTATTGCTGGAATTCCCCAAGATTTTACTACGCTAGTAAACAAATGAAAATCGGTATGATCAGGACTGAGTTGGTTCAGGATTAGTGCACATTAATGGTCTCATAAAAAACCTTAATCCTAAGCTGTCCCAAACGTGAGTACAAACTTTTTCCTAAATGGATGCAATAAAGTATTTCTCCTTGAAGTATATTAATCCTAATCTGTCACCGTAATAAAATACTGAATGTAACAGTTGTAGAAATAAATTTAGAATTTTACTCTAAACATTATAATTTTAATAATTACGTCTTGTTGTGACGTAACAATCGGCATAATAACTTTTTGAATCTCGTTAAAAAATCAAAAATTCAAATTTTGAGCCAAATAACGCCAGATGCAGAGAAAATGATTCGTTTACATTTCCTGCTGTAATAATTTAAATAAAAACATATAAAAGCAAGCGACCCGAAGGGCATAAGCGCGTTGCGCTTGTGCGACGATCGAACTATATTCGACCACCCGCGCGCTAAGCGCGTGATGGTTATGATTTTTTTTGCTTACAAAACTCTAAAATGCAGTATTTCTCACACCAAACCCAATATAACAATTGTATTTTTTTCAACCCTGTTCTTGAAATGTTTATTTTCATCTCTGAATGTGAATCTAAATTCAAAATATTCAATTTCGAAAAATCCAAGATGTCGGAAAAAAATGGTGGACAAACATTTTTTAAATTAACACATTCTGTTTGAAATTAGTTTTCAGGGGGTTATTATGGTTGCTGAATTTGAATTTGAATTCAAAATGAACAATTTTAAAAAATCCAAGGTGGCAGAATTTTGGATTTTGAATGTTCAAAATCTGACTCCGAATTCGTAATCAACGGCCCCGAAAACCCCCTAAGGTACGTAGCAGCCTCATAGATATACTTTTTCTTTTCTGATTTTAAGAGATCTTGAATAATAAACTTAAATAATAAAAACACAAAAGTATTTCTTTGATACAATTTGCCTCTGTAACCCGAGCTGTCAACGAGACAACTTGCAATTGCTCATTTCGCGCTACACACGAAATGCTGCCTCGAAGAATGAATCGAGTTTTTATTCGGCTAATACTTCTGAAATTAAAATTTTAAACTAATATCCAATAGATTATAACTATCTAACAACTACCAACAAGCCATATTATAGAATTATAAAATAAGATAATAAACACACTTTATTCTAAAAAAAGACTTTTGAATAATTAAAGTCTTTATAATAATATATTATTTTCTATATTCTCATTGTATGTTATATATTAAAATTAGATATATAATTATAAAGGTAAACAAATCATATTTGAATTTAAAGGCGCCTTTAAATATTAATTCATTAGAATTATATATATATATATATATATATATAT
>UCOH01008257.1:0-32465 GCA_900474275.1 Synergus japonicus | reverse complement strand
ATATACGACGTTCACGAGGGATGCTTGTGAAAAAAGGCGGGACATGCGGCGAAAAGCGTGCGTGACGCGCACTTCACATATTCCACTCGCGAATTAAAATATATATTTAAATGAAAATCATTAAATAGCCGATAGGTATATATATATAAAACTAAAAGTTACTATTATATGAATAACAGATGGTAATTAACACAATTAATTCCATTAATTCCTTAATTATATAATGAATTAAAAATTAACACGAATTGTTCAAAAAAAAATTTAAAGAAATAATTTGAATTTTACAAATTTCTGTTGTTTTCCCGTAATTCTGAAATTTCACTAAAACTTGTATACTTTTACTATACAATTCTCAATATTACCAAATTTTTGTCAATTCACATTTTTAACAATTGAAATTACATTTGCAAAACGAACTTTTCACAGATTTATTATTTTTTTAAAATTCAGTAAAATCACCACTCTCAGAGAGGGACGGATTATTACCTGCTCTGAAGGTGGTACGACTGCGCGATGAAACTGTACATTCTAAAATATCTGCTATATTATCATTCTCAGAGTGGAAAAATTACAACGCTGCCGGATTTCTAACCTCACAATTGGTAAATCTGCTATGATCAAAGTGATAGAAATACCAGAAAATTTTTTGGTAATTTTACGATTCGAAACGGTACTTTTTTTTTTACAGTGTATTTTCTACCATTTGACTTTAACCTTTTCAGCTCGGTTGTGAATAGCAACAAGCACATGATTACTTTCAACCATTAATTGATTTTTTAAAAATACTATGTCTTTCACCGAGCTATTTAGCCTATTCGGTTAACTAAAAATTTTTTCCGTGCACCCTGATAGCCTTCCGTAATGATGTTTATTACGGAATTAACCTAGGTAGGTCACCCTAGCAGGGTAACCTAGCAGAAAAACACTTCCCGAAGACACTTTTCGCTCAGATATATATTTTATAAATTATATATAGATCAACTTTTTCGAACTTGGCATTAAATCCCAGATTCTGAAATTCGGAAATTCATGCTGAGTTGCAATTGATTTCTAATTTTGTAAATGATATGATATATAATGCACACTTGAATAATATGCATATTTTATTTTAATCGTAATTAGAGTATTAATTATTATTATTCGCTTCTCTCATTGTGAAATATTTTTCATTTAAATTTTTAAGTCGTATACAATACATAAAATGTCTGAACTTTATAAAACCATCGCAGTCAAAATCTAATTGTTCCACGGAAAAAACTCTATAATTGTCACAACCATACAAACAGATAAATACGGTACAATTACTCATTTGTGGTTGCCACTACCACGATTTTGATTGACAGAATCGCATGTGGTTGAGGGACCTATTATGAAATAGTCGTAGAAATTATTTAATAAAAGCTGGCACATAGTTGTGGTTGTTGTCTCATAATAATTGTGCTTAGGGTAACCGTAAACTGTAGTTCTACCATATTTTACTATTCTTGTGGATTTTAAAACAATAATAGTCTTTTCAGTGTACCTTTAAAGACAGATTTACTGTTATTGTAATTTTGATCAGACAGTTTTACGTACAAAACGTGTGGGTCGGTTCTTTTCTTGTTTTGGAAATGTTGTCTCATATTTTTATTTTTTTGAAAAGTATTTTACATCAAAACTGAACACAAATCTAGCATAATTCAGCAGAACATTCATTTATTCACAAATTCAAGTTGGCAGCATCATCTTTTTGGACAACATTTGTGACGTTCCGCGAGGAAAGGAACCTTTATGATACAGAATCGATTTTCATTTTTTTGATGCTATAAATAGTTTTTAAATCGCTCTTTCATACTTATTAAACTAGCTATGATTTCGGTCTCGGGTGTTTCATTTAACTATATTTATATTTTTTTGTGCTCATTTTTTGAGCACTTTGCTTCCTCATTGAGGAAGCATTAACGATTTTCCTAAATATTTAAATGTATATATAATTTTTTTTTGTCGAAACAAAGAATCTTTTGACCTCATCATTCATATTTTTAATTAAAATTTGTTTATATTAAATTGCTTAATTTTATACGCTGCAAAAAAACTTTTTCTTTCTTAAATTAGCTTTGAATTTTGGTTATTTGAAAATATTCAGATAAAAACGAAATTTTTCAAACTTAAAAATAAAAGCATAACTTCCTTAATGTTCAATAAAATGCATTTATCATACAAGTCAATCGATTCGTCTCGACACAAGGAATCTTTCTTTCCTTTGAACTTTTATTATTTGAGATAATAGGGATGAGTGAATGAATTTTTTTGGTAGACTTCAAGCTATGGATTGTTATCAAAACATGAGAACTTTTAAGGTTTTAATTTACCTATCTCTTTTTTTCTTTTCACACACCCGGACAATTGATTAGGATGTTATGTTAGACATTTATCAAGTTATTAAGTTGAGATGTGTATAGTCCCTCATATTTCCACTACAACTCTCCGTTCTGTGTCCGTGTAACTCGAGAGCCCCCATTTTCTGAATGTTTGACTTCGATTGTCTTAAATCGCTTCTACTGAAAAGTTTGCTTGCGAACCCTAAGGTCCCTTTCCTCGCGGAACGTCACATTTTTAATGTCTATAAAACATGTCCTCAGACCACCCTCAGAAATACAAATGTCGAGTACAAATTATTCCAAAACGTGTCGATTGCTAATTTCATTTGACGCTTTGCAGTATATGACACCATACACGGATAGTTAATTTAATTTTAATTAATGGTACCCAACTAGCAACCGGGTAAATTAATTTCGTAAGCAAGGAGAATATATAAATTTCCTGAAAGTGTGAATATTAGTTAATCCACGGTTCACAAAAGACAGCATAGGAAATATTACGAAACCTTTACACGTACGTATGTATCATTGTTACAAAGGGTTATACAGAAACAAGCAACGTGATCTGCCGACATAATTCACAATCTGTATGTAAACGAGTGTAATGGAACTCTGTGTGTCAAAACAAGTATTAATTGTACAAAACCCATTTTTACGTAAATCATAAAAGTCATTTTATCTCTACAATATGAGCACATGAAACAAAATAAATGTATAAGGTCATTGAAATAGGTGAATTTATATTAAAAATCATATACTCAATTCAATATTTGCACCATAAATTAACCAACACAATGCCAAGTAACAGGTAATGTCCATGAAAATTATTATACCTAAATCGCATAAGATTCGAAAAGTATACCCGATTTTTCTATGTGAGATTTTATATATTTGAAAGCAAAATTTGGCCAGAAGAAAAAAAATGGAAGAAATGCTATATGTTTAATCAAATAATTGTATATTCCTTTAAAAAAAGACATGTTTGTTAATAACAATAATGTTAAGTCTCAGTTTAGAAACATAATATCTTAGTATTTCTCTCGATAATACCATTTCTCTGCCAATCAGTATACAGGGTGAGTCATTTTAATCTAATTTCGCAAATATCTTCTAAAATACTTTATCTACGAAACAACACGGAGAAAAATGTTGAGTAGCTCTCACCCTAGTGAGAGTAAGATCTACTGAACGGAGTAATAAATAATGGACAGGCTACGCTAGCGGTTGAATCTACTAAACTCCTGTTCAGTCCGTCTTACTACGCACAGTAGAGTAGGCTCCACTGCGTAAGCGGTCGCGTCGACGATTCTTGCTTAGTAGAATATACTATGGGAGAATCAAAATAAAAACAAATAAAATTTCGCAGGCACCGCGAGAGGGGAATCGAGCGCCTGACCTACAGGACGCGAGTCCAACTACGTAACCATTACCTTAAGCTTTTGATGGTGAATAGACACTCAGACCTAAACTGCCGCCGCCGCTCGCCCGCGTGACGCGAACCGCATCTGTGTGCGGCGCGGAGTAAGTAGTATCAACTGTGGGTGGATGAGTGAAAGTTTCTAGCTGAAAGTAATATGTCTATGGCTGTAACCTTTGTTTTTTAATATCATTTAATATTAATGAGGGGGGAATTATGATATGTATTTTCAAAATAATAAATGTATGTATTTAAGTAATGTGTATCTTGCTTAGACTAAAGTTTTGGTAGAGGGGATATGTGTTTACCGCATGGTGATGCGTTCACCGCAAGCGAACGGGGTAGTGGTGGGGGAAACGCGTTCGCCACATGGAAATGCGTTCGCTGCAAGCGAACAGGGTAGCGGTGGGGCAGATAGGTTCGCCGCATGGAGATGCCTTTGCTGCATGAAAACGGGGTAGTGGCCACACGAACGCATTTCCCCCACCATTACCCCGTTTGCTTGCGGTGAACGCATCACCATGCGGCGAACGCATATCCCCTCTACCAAAACATTAGTCTAAGCAAGATACGCATTATTCCAATACATACATTTATTATTTTGACAATAAACATCATAAATCCCCCCTCATTAATATTAAATGATATTCTTAAAAAACAAAGTTTACAGCCATAGACATATTACTCTCAGCTAGAAACACCCTATTTTTGACTACGGATTTGAAAAGACCGAAAATTATTTTTACGATATTTTGGCTTACTAAACGGAAATAGTAGAATATACTATAATTCTTTTCATTCCCTTCTTTCACCCCCTATTTTTGACTGCGATTTGAAAAGACCGGAAAATTTCACGCCCAGACTGTTCTATGAAAAAATAGTTTTTATGACCTTGAAAAGGTTAAAAATCAAGGCCAAATGTCTGAGAAACGAAAAGATGCCCTTTCTTTGAATTGTCTTGGTTTCTCAGGTTAAACAACCGTTGAAATGATTGCTACTGAATGGGTGTGTTTATGGGGGTACTGTGATAACAATCCATAGCTTGAAGTCTACGAAAAAAATTCATCCGGGCACAGAATTCCATATTTTCCAATTAGCGTTCTTTTTCCTAAAGGGGATGGTCGAAAAATATTGACAGAATCTTTACACATTATCAGAAATGATTGCTACTGCATGAGTGTGTTTATGGGGATGTTTTAATGACAATCCATAGCTTGAAGTCTACGAAGAAAAATTCATCCGGGCACAAAGGTCCATATTTTCGAAAAAAACGTTCATTTTTCGAAAAAGGCACACAATCTTTTTTTCAGATACTTGACCTTGAGATTGGACCCTCTCAAGGTCATAAAAATAAGTTCTCTAAGGTACTTTTCTTACACTAAATTGGCCGCTCTTATCTTATCCACCACGGACTCATCTGCAGTCAAAAACAGGAATTACAATCTATGAAAAATCACCCTGACCTTCAAGTGACCTTGAAAATGAACCTGAAGGTTATGATTTTCCAGGTGATGTACACGTTAACAATTTATCAACTTTTCTGCAGCATCTTCAACGGTTGTTTGCCCTGAGAAACCAAGACAATTCAGAAATAGAGCATCTTTTCGTTTCTCAGACATATGACCTGTTTTTTAACCTTTTCAAGGTCAAAAAAACTATTTTTCAATAGAACAGTTTGGACGTGAAATTTTTCGCTCTTTTCAAATCCGTAGTCATAAATAGGGGTTCCGATTTAAAAAAAAGGGGTTTGACCTCCAATTGACCTTGAAAATTGACCTCAAGGTAAAAATTGATGGTACATTCAAATGTCCCCTCGGTCCTGGTCAACCTTTGTTAGAACCTTTTCTTCGTAGATAAAGTATTTTAGAAGATATTTGCGAAATTAAATTAAAATGACACCCTGTATTTGCTGGGTTTTTCCCATTTTTTTTAACGAAACATGGACTTTCCCAAATCTTTTAAGCTCTTTATGATTCTAGCAAACACCTAGCTTATTACTGGTGTTGCTACAATGCTATGGAAATAAAAGTTCTACGCATGCTAAGGTCCAGGTACTCTTCGAGCCTTCAGGTCTAACCATCATAAAATTCAAATGAAGATCTGTAAAAGTACGAGTATTTACAATAAGCTACTCCCACTTTTCTAATATTCCTTCTTTCCCTAAAAATGTACCTCTGAACCCTAGAAGGACTCTTCACCTAAGTTACATTTTCGTCTCCTACAAGTTCAGATCTGAGTCGAATTACCTACCCGCAGTTACTTTGTATCTCTGGAGTTGAACACATCCTGAGTCTCTCTATGTCTCATCTTCTTGAGTTTTCTCTATGTCTCATAAGTTGTGTTTTGTTTCGAGTGGTTTTGCCAGAAACGGTTCATCCACTTAGTTAAGAAATTTATTTTATGTATTTTAGAATTCACATTATTTGCACGTGAGAATTAAGAAGATGATTAAACACTGGATTTATAAACTAGAATTAAATTAGATGATAGGAAAACGTTCAATAAAAACATATCACTTTAGGGAAAAAGCCTACGAGAGGCATAAAAAACCCTTTTATTGAAAATAAACACTTGATTGATTCTGCTCGCGGAATAATCCACATCACATGAATTATTCACACTTTCTCTCGTGACAATCCACGAACATGAATTCTATGTAGAATTCATCACAGAGACTTGTCACACATTACTAAATTGAATGATCTTATTTTAAATGATGAAAACAAAGAAGCAAGAATGAAAATTGAACACAAAATACGAGAACCGGCGTTGTCATCACACACGTGGTCGGGTTTGATTTTTATATTGATTGTTGATCCGACTAGGGATCTCCAATCGAACTGAGCGAATGGTTTCCGAACTCTTAGATGAGAACAGGCAAAGGAACGCGCAGTGACTTGATATTTTTTAACAAGAGCATGAGAGCTCTGTATCGAACGATTGATCAAGATGAACTGTGTTAGGTGCCAACGCCGCTTATGCGTAGGAGCATTTCTTTATCCTTATCTACTATTCAAAGAGTTTGAATTCGCGCGTAGATTCGATACTACAAAGCCCGGTGCACAACAAAGCATTGTGACGACGGAACAAGTTGATCACATCTTTGTTCATCACTTCGAATCTTTTCATTTTTCTTGACTAAATTTCATCGTATTGAGTCTCTTCAAGTTTCTTTAACTGATCACACTTTTCTTTTGTTTCTCCCTTAAATTTCAAACATCTTTTAAATCAATCTTTACGTATTGATTTCCGAGTTATTTCATATCTTTACATCTTTAGTTAAACTTCTCTCAGAATCTTGATTATACCTTAAAGGGTTAGTACCAAAGAACATTTTTGAAAAATAGATTTTCTAAAAAGTGCAAATTCTTACAATAAATATATGTAGAATTGTTGGGTTAATCGTTATTTTGGTTATAAATATCGAGACCAGATCGAAAAACGCAAAACAACGTAAGCATCTTGAACGTGCATTTGGCGCGCGTTTGCAGCAAATTACCTTGAAAATGGAACTCAACGTCAAAATTGATGGTACAGTTAAATGGCCCTCTCGATCCTGGTCAACATTTGTCTAAACCATTTCTTCGTAAATAAAGTATTTTAGAAGATACTAATAGATTAAAATGGATCACCCTGTATTTTAGATAAAAAACTGAACGCGTTTTTCTCGAAACAACGTTTTTCGACCTGGCGTGCATGATTCAGAAAAAACTATTGTACCGATCGGGCTGAAATCTGGATATGTTATTCTACACATGTGTCGTTAAAGCATGAACCAAAATCATAATTATTGATTAATATTTAGCCTTTTTTTTTTAACAATTTACAGTTAAAAGAAGGTGAAAAATCATCAAGTCGGCCATTTTGTATTTATCTTTTTTCGGACTTCAATTATTCTGGTTCATGCGATAACGACATATGTGTAGCATAACATATCCAAATTTCAGGATGATCGGTCCAATATTTTTTTCTGAATCATGCACGCCAGTTTTTAAAATGGGTAACTTCCGGCAGCCATAACAGCCAGATTTATTATTAAAAAAAAAAAAAAATTGCAATAGTGTTTTGTATTTACAATCATGTGTGAAAAGTTAGGATCTGTAATATAAATTTTAATTTGATAACAAAATTCTTAAAAAAAGAGGTGAAAACTTTGGTACTAATCCCTTAAATTTATTATTCATATTAGAAATCATCGGTATTTTGTGAATTCAGTAATTCTGTTAATTTTAATAAACTTTAATTGTATTAAACCTGTGTATCTTTGATTTTGATCACCAGTGCTACTTTTAACACTATACATTCTCCTCATGTAAATATCGGAAATTATTTGCTCGTTCCAAATCTCGGCACTAAAATACCCTATTACGATCGGCATTCGAATGAAATTGTAAAAAGTAGACCAAGAAGAGAGATTCATTTTATTGTCGAATATGGCAGCCTTTAGGGAAATTACTGAACAAGTTCATTCTGGGCCTTCTTATTACGCAAAGCATTTAGCCATCTTGCGAATGCAGCATTTTAAAGTAATTTCCGGCTTCAGGACTTTTAAATTAAGTACAGCGTTCTTAAGTTTAGTAGTCCTTTAGAGTTTATACCGCCTTTGCTAAATTGGTTCAACGTTTACTTTCCTTCCGTTACGTTAACTTAAAATTGAACTTTGATTTTGGTCAAAAGGCATATGAATTTTCAGATTTTTAATGAATCTAGTCATTGTCAAATTCGGATGAAATTCAATAAAGGGACATTTAATTTATAGTCAATGCCGTTTGTTTAATGTTATTATAGTATTGTATTCCATAATTACTGTCCCTTACTTACTATATGTTACAGTAGTGAGATACTTAGCTGAACATAAACCCACTAGTGACATTAACATCTATCCCTCACCATCCATTACATCCTTCTTATTCCACCTCTCGAAATTAATTAATCAACCCGTAATTCTCACATGCATGATTATCCAATAAACATATACATTAATTTGCTAACATTGCGTAAAATTGGCAAACATATGGAATGAAATGGGTCAATGTTTAATTATTAATAAGTAAAAAAAATGGACAGAAGAAAGGTTTATTATGAGTGTTTGAAACCACTTCCCAGACCAAGAGACGAAGTTTTCAACTTAAAAGATCATTCACATTTCCCAGCATCAGAATATTATATTTGTCACAATATGTCATTGCATCACTAAAAAAAATACCTGATAATACTCTTTGTATAACACTGTTAAAACCTGTTCTTAAAAAAAAAAACAAATTTAAGTTAATTTCTCTCTTACAGACGCCAAAAAATATTTTTATTAGTAATATTAGTAATATTTTTAAAAATATTACTCTATGTAATAGAATAAATGGGAATTTTGATAGGTTATACTTTAATCTATTTTTTATAACACGTACGCAGAAATTCCCTCTTTTCGTACTGAAAAAGTAAAAAGTAAAAAGATAGAAATCGTCTTCCTTTCTATCTCCTTCTTTCTGTAAGATAGAAAGGGATAACGATTGTTTATCTCTTTTTATCTCTCGCCTATCCCCTCTATCTTTTTCTATCTCCATTTGAATCCACATTCACGCTTACCTCTTTGAATCTCCTCTTTTCTATTTCTTTCTATCTCTTGCCTATCTCTACCTATATCTTTCTTTCTCTTGTCTATTTCCGTCTATGTCTTTCTATCTCTTGACTTCTTGAACTCTTTCTATCGTATATACCTCTGATATATTCTTTCGTATATACCTGTCTATCCCTTTCTATCCTCTTGTCCATCATAAGGGACAAAGTTTTCAACTTTTATGGAGAATTTTTTATTTCAAACAAAGGGTTAAATATTAATCAATAATTATGATTTTGGTTCATGCCATAACTACACATGTGTAGAATAACATATCCAAATTTCAGCCCGATAGGTCTAATAGTTTTTTCTGAATCATACACGCCATTTCGAAAAACGTTGTTTCGAGAAAAACGCGTTGAAAGTTTTTGTTCTAAAATACACGGAGAAAACGCTACACTAACCATTACTCTAGGATACACTACTCATTCGTGTGGCCGAAAACAAAAGGTGACTACACGACTGAGTAGTGTATTGACACGATTCATTCGTTTCACCACAGTAACCGTTCGTTTTTCACAGTAACCGTTACTGTAGAGAAACGAATGAATTGTGCCAATACACTACTCAGTCGTGTATTCAACTTTTTTTTTCGGCCACACGACTGAGTAGTGTATCCTAGAGCATTGGTTAGTTTAGTGTTTTCTTCGTGTACAGGGTGACCCATTTGAATCTATAAGTATCTTGTAAAATACTTTATCTATGAAAAAATGGTTTAGACAAAAGTTGAGCAGGACCGAGAGGACCATTTAACTGTACCATCAATTTTGACATTGAGTTCAATTTTCAAGGTCAAGATAATTTTTTTAATGGGACCCCCATATTTACGGCGGATTTAACTGCGTTTTTCGACTTGTTCTCGATATTTATGACCAAAATAACGATTAACCCAACAATTCTATATACAGGGTGTCCCACCACCTATACAACTACCGGTAATATGTGATAAAGCACAAAAAAAAGAAACAAAAAATTCCTCTGGCAAATTTTGATCTCGGCCTTAATTTGGGCACAGTAAAGCTTCAAAGTTGGCCATAATGAACCATTCAGAAGTGAGATTCAGCAACCAATTGTGTCTCACCAACAGGCACACTATCTGAACACTTGAAACACAAACAAATGGTTGCTAAATCTCGCTCCTGATTGGTTCATTATGCCCAACTTTGAAGCTTAACTGTGCTCAAATTAACGCCCAGATCAAAATTTGCCAGTGAACTTTTGTGATTTTTTTTTGTGCTATATCACTTATTACCAGCCGGTAATTAATGATATAGCGCACTTACACCGGCTCTCGTTACCGAGCCTTGCTAGACGCGTCTCCCACTCCAACTCTCCCTACTCCGGGCGTCGGCCATTATTGGCACATTCATTAAAAGCAATCGCTCTACTTGCAAATCTTCAGTTCCGCTGAGCGAGTCCCACCGACCAGATTGGAGAGACTCTCGCTCGGCGAGATCTCAAAACGCTTTCCCTATCGATAGGAGCTACTATGATAGTCAAAGCGAGGGTAAAATCGCAAGGGACAGGCGCTACTGTACTTGCCATTTTCCCAAACTAATTTCAGAACTCTCGAAGTCTGATCTCAAGGGTGTACGATTTTCACAATCGATAGGCTCTACTATGGTTGTCAAAATCTAACGCAGATATTATTAGTTAGGTGCTAAACAAATAAGAGCATAAGATTAGGGAAATTTGATTTGTCTCTCGTCCGGAGCTACTGAGAGAGATAGATTAAAACCGACTTTAATAATATTCGTTAGGTGCCACTAAGAATATTGTTCAATACTTTAGCCTAGGGAAATATACTAAAATTCAATTTACTTTGTCCACCGAAATTGTCAACCTCTCTCACCGTCCTACCGTATTTACTGCTGAGAGGAAGACAGATAACGTCGATAAATGTAATCCGCTTAAAACTAAAGATCGAAAGTCTAAATTCTAAAGATCGAATTCCTTTATCTTGAAATATTTGTTTAACAATTACATCGAGTTGAAGTTACAGAAATTATTAAAATAAGTCGAGAGATTTATTTTCCGTCTCCGTTCTACCCGCTCAACGGTCTACCCGACCGACGTTCTCTGCTACCATAGAGTCTCATTCAATACTAAGTAATTCTCAGAATCTCGCTCTGCGTTGATTCACTGTTTTTTTTTATGTACAGCGAGCTATACTCGATTCATACTTTAAATTGTACCTTTTTATTCAGACGTAATATGATACTCTGTTATATCAATTTCCGTTACACCAAATATTTATAATTTTGTAAATATAAATGTTAAGTTAAATAAATATATTTTCCCTATTTTGTTAAACAAACTTATCGAATCTGTTTTATTGCCTCTAACCCTGACCCTGGCTAGGTTGAAGCGTTCGCTGAGGCAATATTTATCAACCCCCAAAAACAGACCGTTACACTTGCTTATCTTATGTTGGTTCAATTATTTCGTTTTAAAAACGTAGTTATTTGTAATTAAGGGGGTCATTCCGTGTGATATCTTCAAAAAATTTATTTTTCTATGCATAAATCCAATCTAGAGCATGATAGAATATACTGGTAAAGTAATTTTCCAAAAGTTGAAGTCGTTGGAAAGTTACAGCAGTAAGAAGTTAAGGTGTTCGAAGTGCGCGGCCGACCACTCGACGTGGCGGGACACAAAAGCTATTATTTAAAACAAGAGTTATTGTTCGAACCAAGAGGTAGTGTTTGAAAAAAGAGCTATTGCGAGAAAGAAGAGCTATTAGAATAATTAGCCTTGAAGAGTTTACAAAAAGAAGAGTTTTTCACGAAACTATATTTTTTAAACTGGCGATCATAATTTCTCAAAACCCGTTCAATTGATTGCTTTCAAATTTTAATGGTACATTCAACACACGTACGGCTATCACAGGAACCAGGTTTTTTGAAAAACATTGAACTGTTTTTTTATTCATAAAACAATAGTCACAAAATAGCTATTTACTTTACAAGTGTGGAAAGTAGGATTATCCCGATGAGAATCACACGAATCGGGGATTGTATGCTTCTCACATGTCAAGTACAATACTTTTTACAGCGAGTCTAACGCATATTCGATTCTCGGAATATGCTCCGATATTTAACAGGTCAGTCGTGCTACCTGTATAAAGTACCATACTTTAGAAACTCTAGTGATGTAAAGTAAGAAGCTCAAAAATCGGCAACTTTCCAGAGTACGGAGGTACGGAAAATCGAACTTTCCGCAGACGTGCTGTGAAAAATCATGAAATTTTCGGTCTTAATGTTTAAAAGCATATAAGAAATTGAATTTTCAAGATTTTCAAAAAATAATGCTTCCAGCGATATTCATCCATCTATAGATTAACAGCCAATTTTTTTTTATTTCAGATAAGTCACTCTGACAGAATCATGGTCACCGTTTACCTAGCTTTTTTTTACATGGTTGCAATTTGTTCAATAAAACTTGCGATCAAGATTATAGTTCTGCATATAAAAATTCACATTTAGTTATTACTAAAAAATTTTTAAGGGATGACCCCCTTAATTCAGAGCATATACATATATTGGAGGCGTGTCCTTAGTAGCCATATATTCTCTCAATTTATTCTTAAACGAATAAATAAGACATTTGAAAGATAGAGAAGAGCGGATTAAAAGATAAAGGATTGGAATTATATGGACGTAAGGAAATATTGAGTGGATAGAAATAGCCGGCATTAAAATAGATAGGATAGACAAAAGATAAAAAAAGACAGAGAAGTATAGATCGAAAGATCTATACCTAAGTCTCTCACTAGTTTGGTGACCTAAGTGTTGGACAGCAAACTCTCGATGCGTGCGGGTTCGCGTTCTATATTGTAGTTTATATTGTAATATTGTAGTTATAAAATTATAAGTTGATAAGAGAGATGTAGCCTTGGGGATAGAAAAATATACAAATTTCTAGCAAGGGAAATAGAATTAGGAAAAGAAAGAAATACAATTTTTTGCGTATAAATAAACTAAGAGATATAAATAGATGGACATTACCAGAAATAAAGATAGAATGATGCATAGGAAGAGATAGATATCACCAATCAAGGGGATACAATGGTGGAAAGAAAGGGATAGTGTTTTGAGGATGCAAAATGAATACTTGGAAGAGATGGAAAAGTTCTATCTTTTTCTATCTTCAAATTTCTTTTGAAGGACTTTTTTTTTGAATAGGACTTTTTCTGCATTCCTTATAAAAAATAGTATGTGACATTGGTGTAAAAAAAACGGATATCCATATGAATGTTGTAATGTTTACAGCACAATACAGTAGCGAATACCACGCAACACATTTCCACACTTGTATTGCAATCGACAGCAAATTCCATCCATTAGAATCTTATGAAAACCAGGGTTGGGTTGACATGTTTACATACGAGAACAGAGGAAGGCCTCATTGAACATATTACTGCACTATTGTTCGAATGCCATATTAACTTCTTCTGTGTTTCCTTCAAAACATGATATTTCAAATACCTATTTTTATTGAAATTTCGATAAAACATTATTTTTTCGCTATTGTAAAACTGGATTTTCGGGATATAATGGTAGATATATCCCCTACGTGCTAGAGAAGCGCAGTATATCACTGATGCTGCTGGTATCCTTAGCCCCAGTGCTAAATTGTGCAGGCTGAATTATAGGCTAGGTAATTAAATCAAGAATACTTTGAGGCATGGGGACCCCCTCATCATTTTCAACGTGATCCTTCATTCGTTTCACGTCAAATAAATCCACCGAAAGATATTAAACACTTCATCTTTCGGATATATTGCAAAAAATTCCACGATATATTATGCATTTAATATTGGGCTTTTTTTTAAAAACGTCACTTCCTTTTATGTCCATCGATTTTATTATAGCTCTTAATAAATGTGTATATACATATATTATACTTTATTTTCAAATAAGTTTGTACCTTCTGTTACAAATTCTGGACTTCAAAAATAATTTCATACATTAATTATTTAGTGCGAACTCTTTTTCCCAATTGAATTGAGTTGTTCTCCTGGAAAACAAATAGCCTACTATATTATGCTTTGAAAAGCTTCACTTAAAAGTAATAATAAGTTCCACGAAAATTTTGCAAGCGGGATTTATCAAGAAGATGAAACATAAAGTATCGGTTTTAAATCTCGCGTATGGTAGCAATATATTGCGTATTCAAATGCAATATCAGTGGAATGCAATATTTAGTCTCACCGTTCAATAATCAATACGCTGCCATCCCATTCGTACTTTATGCGATTTCGCTAAAAAGAAAGATCGCTATCGGAAAACGTTTCTGCTAAAACCAGTTTTTAAAACGATAAATATAATTTTCAAATTCACATGAAAAAGCGTTCGTGTCATCTTCCCTTTTTAATATAAAATATTAGGTAGCATCGCCAAGTTTTCAAGAAAAAGCAGTTTTCAAAATCCGCCCATAATGTTTCCTTATTTTAGATTTCTTTTTACAAACTCGAAAGGCCGCTAAGGGCAATATGATAATGGCTAGTAATTCTTATGATAATTACCATAAGAACAAATTTAGCTTCGCCAACTTATCAATATCAAAAATAATATCAAAAGTCGGAAAGAATGATGCGTTTCAAAAGTAGATAATAATATGTAGTGGTTTATTACAGTCGGATTTCACATTTTTGTTACAATGATTATTTTACTGAAACGTCCTGCTAGAAGTAAAGACATAGAAATTTGTACATAGAAAGAGAGAAAATTTCTATTTCCAATCTGTCTGTTCTATCACCAAGCAGTCAATTTGCATACCTAAAATGCTATCTCTTTTTATGCATTATTATATCCCCTTATCAGTTGGCGATATCTACCTCTTCCTATCCCTCAGTATATCTCTCCCTAGTAAAAATGCCGAATAAGAAGTATGTAGAAACCGATTATATAGTGCATAGGATTCACATGCACCTCTATATGGTTCTAAATGGATGTTAAAAGGTACTTTTATTGCAATTTGATCCTAATTGGTTTTATTCGGTTTTAATCTACTTTCAAAAAAATTTTCTATGTGGATCTATTAGGATCTTAAGTGGTTTCAAAAACAAATATTTATTTTTTTTAATTTCCTAATAGGTTATAATCGGTTCTAATGAGGTAACAGTTTATTAAAAATGTTATAAAGTACAAAAGTTCTTCCCTAGTAGGTTCTATTAGGTTTCTTAGTGGTTATTTGAAATTGAAAGTTCAGATTTGAAATCCGATTAGGATCCAATCAGTAATACATTACCATTGCCGAATACAGATACATTAGATCCTAATCAAAACCACATAAGAATTTAATATGCACCTAATAAATACAATGAGAAACCGAATAGAAACGAGATCAAGCCTAATAAGATCCAATTAGAAAGTTTTTATTTACCGTATATAACCATCCGGGAACAAAACCACTTTAAAACCTAATAGAAACTAGTAGAAACCACGACTTAAGAGGTTTCTATTGTGATTCTATTAGGCATTTTTACTAGGGCTGTGTAATATCTATCACTTCCTATATCTTAGTCTATCTCTACGCATAAAAGTTTTAATTTCTTTTTATCCCTAAATCTATCTTCTTTGTCAGAAATTGTCACACCTACGGTTATTTCTCCCTTATTAATCTACTAGAACATCACACCGCGCTTCGTGCGCCTATATAATTACTTCACGTTACACACTTGTGACGATTCCACGTGACCATCTCTCAACCAATCAGATCACGAATAAACTGCGGACACTCGACAGGTCATCTATTTTTTAAGAAAGGATTTATTTTAATATCTTAAACACGTATAATAATTTTATAAATACAATATTTTGTACATAAATATTATTCTGATCTCATCACTAAAAATTCCGCATTTATAGGAACGCGAACCCGCACGCATCGATTCTGATGTCAAAGAGAGTGAGCTAACGAAGGATTTCGCAGTTATCCAGTAAAAACCAATATATTACTTACCGAAAGAACTCTATCCCAATCGATCGCTTATGTTTATAAAACTCTATCTTTTTAAATCTTTTTTCTAGACGACATAATCACTAATCTCTCTCTTTTAATCTCCTCATTTTTAACCCAAATACTCAGTCTATCTTTCCTCTATTCACGGAAAAAAATTTTGTACAGCAGCGACACTTATAGGTACCTCTAATAGGGATGGGAAATATCGGTAAAAAAACGTGTCAATATGTATCGATATTTTTGGAAAAAGTATCGATAGTTTCACCCTCTTCTTGCTATCCTAACCTAACACTTCCCCCTCCCTTCGCCATCCTAACCTGACTTCTCATTTTAAAGTTTCGAAATTTAAATAAGTTCAAAATTAATTGCAGATTAAAAGACAATAAAAAACGAAAATAAAAGCGTATTTCACGAATTCCGCAGCCTGTGGCCTTTTCAGACTGTCTTTATCGCTTGCCTGCTGTGTTGTTCTCAAATATTCAAAATTTTGAGCTGATGATGATGAAGGAAAATGAATATCTTTCTGTCGAGACGAATCGATTGACCTATATGATTACTACATTTGATAAACAAATAAGAAAGTTATGTTTAATTGTATTTTTCAAAAATTAATTTTTTCACCATAATTTCTAAAATAATCTAAATTTAAAGCTGATTTAAAGAAAATGAACATTCCATGTATATAGACGAATCGATTCACCTAAATGATTAATGCATTTTATAAAAAAGTAAGAAAGTTATGGTTAATTGTATTTTTAAAAAAGTAATTTTTCGACTATAATTTCTGAAATAATTAAAATTTAAAGCTGATGTAAAGAAAATGAAGATTCTTTGTGTCTAAACGAATTTTGATTAGACTCGACGCTGATTGATCGAAAAGTTACGCATCAAGTGAATATTGAAAGTTACCATGTGGCTTGTAATATGGAAGACTAAAGTATGATTTCTCGCCTATTTGACAAATATTAATACAAAAATATATGAATCGATGACTGAAACGAAGTCTTTCCTTTCCGACAGTACTGCGAATTAATTAATTTCAGCTCACCAGGAAATAATATGGTTCTTGCATAAGGATGCCGTCCAATGTGGACGCAAAACGCAAAACATAAAATGAACAGCCAATTGCAGAACACTTAGATTTCTGTCTTCTCAAAGATTCTCTATCATTGGCTGTTCGTTTTGCGCTTTGCATTTTGGGCCTGTTTGGGATTCTACCCTGAAAGATATAATTTAAACGATAATATTTCGGACCACGGCTACAGAGGTCTCACTAGCTATGCTGGTAATTGATTACGAATCCTTCTCAATCCATGATAATGCAACGCAGAAAATGCAGGAAGTATCAATAAGACGAGGGAGGGAGTTGGCAATAATTACTTAGATGGAGTTTGGCGAAAATATTCAAAATCCTTCCATCTCCTTGGACGTCTCCTTGGATAACGAAAGCCCTTTATGTTCCAGATGTATAATTGCTAAAAGTCGTTAAATTATTATCTGTTATACGGTTTCGATTGTTATCACATTTAACGGTTTCAATAAGCCAAACTTTTCATTTGTTTATTTTCTTTTGTATTACCCACTCGTCTTTTAATTTCGACAATAAGGCTGTTCGTGTTTACTATTTGATTCAGTGTCTTTATTTATCATTGTTGTTTCGCGCGTAACGGTCTTCTGAAATATTTATTAATAGCCGATAATTTTGAATAAATGCTGGTAATTAGTATCATTCAACCTAACGGGCGATTGTAAGTTTTATTTGAGGTAATCATCTCAATCTTTCCTGGTATAATCTATTTATCTGTTTTTTTTTATTAGCTGTCGAGTATACGCATTGTGATTTTGATTTAAAAAAAAAAAAGAATTTGGTCACAAGGAGAAGATCGATGAATATTCAGAGAGTCTTTATTTCATTTCAGAAATGATTGGTACTGCCTGGATATGTTTACGGAGGTGTTGTAATAAGAACTCTTATGCTGAACTCCACAAAAAAAATCTTCCAGGCACAGAGTTCACTTTTTTCTAAAAATGAACCTTTTTTCTACAGGAAAAGTTCGGAGAATATTCAGAGAGTCTTTATTTCTTTTCAGAAATGATTGGTACTACCGGGATGTGTTTACGGGGGTGTTGTAATAAGAACTCTTGTGCTGAACTCCATAATAAAAAAATCTTCGGGGCATGGAATACCGTTTTTTCGAAGAATGAACCTTTTTCCTAAAGGAGAAGATCGATGAATATTCAGAGAGTCTTTATTTCTTTTCAGAAATGATTGGTACTGCCTGGATATGTTTACGGAGGTATTGTAATAAGAACTCATATGCTGAACAATCTTCCGGTCACAGAATTCAGTTTTTTCGAAAAATGAACATTTTCCTATAGGAGAAGATTGTAGGATATTCCCGGAGTCTATATTTCATATTATAAATGATTTTTACTGCTGGGATGTGTTTATGGGGATGTTTTGATAAGAATTCATAGCCTCAAGTCTAAAAAACATCAGACAGGTACAGAGTTTTATATTTTAGAAAAATGATCATATACATAAATAATAAATCACGAAAATTATTCACATTCTTTGCATATTGTAAGAAATGATTTTTAATGAATTCTATTTATTTGAATTATGGTATTTTTTCAAAATATGAGATAGAAATATATATACAGAGTCTTTGCAACTGTCAAAAAAATATTTCTAATGCGTGGGTGGGTTTGATAGAGTATTAGGGGTAAATTATATTGCCAAAGGTTCATCTGCAAAAGTCTTCAACACAATAACTTTACATTTTGTGGAAAAGGTTCTTCTTTTTGCTAATTATACATGCTTTTTGTATTTAGAATATGGCGCCAGAAGTCCATTTAAATCGATTCAGTGATCGATCGCGACACCAGATGGCACTGATTGTAATGCTTGTGTTTACTTTTTTCCGGAAAGTTTAAAGTTCGGTTTTTAAGTGTTTTTTAAATATTTATTGCGAGTGTTGAATTTTCGGAGGGACTTTCCCCCTCAAATAGGGATATGTGCTTCCTGTGGGGAAAAAATTGACTCCCGACGTCCTTTCGATGCGCCAGCAATCGAAATCCACGTTTTGAGGTGAGTTCTGTTGGTTAGATTACCCACCCCATGAGCCTTAATTGTAGACTTCAAACAAATGTTATCCTGAATCTTGTACATATAGATATAAGTGCGTTTCTCGATGATACTTTAATCGTATTTAAACAACGTATACGATGTATATTAAATAAGTATGGACCAATAAAAGTATATGGTGTGCTTGGTGCGAAATATAGAAAAGTAGTGAATGAACAAGTAGAAATTAAACTTATAACATTCATGGGTAAAACCAACGAAATTTTCAATACCAATGTATTAGATGATTGGTTCAATGTAAATGTAAAACAACCAATCCTGCGTAAAGTTGAAGAATTTGAAGAAACAGATTCCGATTGGACATTATATGCAATCATAAAATTAGAAATAAATGTAAATAAGTATAATCCTATGCGAGCGAATCTCTATATCTATCTACCATTACAAATAAAAAGGAAACAAGCATGTGTGAATGTACAGAATAATGACAATGAATGCTTTAAATGGGCAGTCTTATCAGCTTTACATCCTGTTAGAGAACATTCCTACCGACTTGCTAATTATAAGATGTATGAAAACGAATTAGATTTTAATAGTATAGAGTTTCCAGTAACCTTAAAAAACATTCCAATCTTTGAAAGCCAAAATGACAAAACTTTGTAAAATTTAAGAATTTTAAAAATAAAGAAAAGGTACCTTTTGTTGTCTATGCCGACAGTGAGGCTTTGCTGCTTCCTGCAGAACAATCTGAAGATATAAGGAACAGCAACACTGTAGTATTTCAAAATCATAAGATATTTACTATAGGTTATTATGTTAAATGTAGTTAGGATGATTCTCTTTCCGAGTATAAAGCATGTCCTGAAGAGGAAATCGATCCTCCCAAGTGGTTTACTGAAGAGTTGAAACAGTTAGCCGAAAAAGTTAATAATATATTTAAAAATCCTCTACCAATGGAAGTTTTGACTCCTCAGCAAAAGGCAGCCTTTAGAAATAGTCCAACTTTTCACATTTGTGAACTGGCAATAGCACCTGAAGATAATAAAGTGCGAGATCATTGTCATCTGACTTGAAAATATCGCGGTCCTGCTCATGAGAAATGTAACTTGAACTATCAAGATTGTCGAACGATACCCGTTGTCTTCCTTAATTGAAGTGGTTATGATGCACATTTTATAATTCATGCAATTTTCACTCAATTCGAAGGTCATATCCAACTCCTACTCTTAAATAAACAGAAGTATATCTCATTTACAAAACATGTAAAGGATAGTGAGGTTAAATTTAGATTTATTGATTCGTTCAGGTTTATGGCTTCATCGTTAGAAAAATTAGCATCATACCTAGATGAGTACGAAGTACTAAAATCTGTTTACTCTGATTTTTCTGATGCAAAAATCCAATTGTTGACGCATAAAGGTGTTTTTCCTTATGAGTATTTTGACATTAAAGAAAAACTCAGAGACTCAGTTACCACCAATAGAGAAATTTTACAGTACTTTATATGATTCTACGGTTTCCAGTGAAGATTATGAGCATGCGCAACGGGTGGGTTGGAATTCAACTGTCAAAATCTTGGCAATTACGTGTTCTTATACATGAAAACAGATATATTGTTGCTTGCTAATATCTTTGAAAATTTTAGAAGTCAGTGTGTAGTAGCTTATGGTCTCGATCCAGTACATTATTATACAACTCCTGGTTTGACTTGGGATGCGATGTTGAAGTATACGATAATAAAGCTAGAACTCCTCACTGACATTGATAAACTCATGTTTGTTGAGCAAGGCATTAGAGGTGGTGTGAGTCCATGCTCTAATCGCTGTGCCACAGCAAACCGATGGGTTCTACGAAGAGTGCGCTATCGTTTTGTTTCCCGTACAAAAGAGTCTATCAGTGCGTTACGGTTACAGACTAGACTAACATTTCGTTCTCGATAAAAACTGCTCTATAGTATACAGGTTATGAGATTAGACTAGTTGTCATCGTGAACGAAATGTTAGTCTAGTCTGTAACCGTAACGCGCTGATAGACTCTTTTAAACGGAAAACAAAACAAAACTGCAGATGATGCAGCGGTAGGATATATTTTAGAAGTAAATTTAGATTACCCTGAAGAACTGCATGATATTCATAGTGATTTACCATTTTGCCCTGAACATTCGAAACCACCATGGTCAAAACAGGAAAACTACTCTCCTACCTAAGCGTAAGTACATAATCCATTACCGTGCACTCAAACAAGCTGTCGAGCATGGGCTTAAACTTCAAAATTCACAGAGTATTACAGTTCAATCAATCTAAATGGCTCAAACCTTATATTGATTTAAATACAACAAAAAGGTCTTCCTCGATACAAAGTCTTTTCTTATTGATGTCGAAATTACCTTTTGAGGTAATATTAAAATCTATACCAGGAGGTCCACGACTGGATGATGATGATGATGAAGCCCGTTTCAATGGACGTCCAAACACGTCAATGCTCATTTTGATACTGAAGTTATGATCAGTTGTACTCTCTTAATATATTATTTCAGCTTCACGAAATTCCTCAATAATAGACATTATTTCATTATTATGACTTGGATTTCCTGCTGATTGAAATGACATGAGCAGGCGAAGCCGATCAACTGGTTCATTAGGATCATCCTAATAAATGTAGTTAGACTTTTGATTTCCTGGTACTATCATAACTTGGGGCAAGGTGTACATTTTTCGTTTATTCGTTTTTAATGAACTTCCTCCTTTGCTTGATCGTCGTTTTTTTAATGACTCTTTGTGGGAAAAGAGTTTTTCAATAATATTATTATATTTGAAACTTTTATCAGCACGTACGGGTTCAGATGAATTATAGTTTTTCTTATGTGCATTAGTATCAATAAGAATTTCTTTATATTTGTCTAGATCATCTGTGCTGATGAATGCTTCAATAGGTTTTTTTTTTAACAAAAGTTCAAACAAACCATTGTTTTTCACATAACTCTTATTACCAACATTGATATATTGACCTTCAAAACTTAGAGGTGTGTCACCAATCATAAACGATCCTTCACTAAGTTTACGAACACCATATATTGTATCCAAATATTGATTCCTATTCTTATTTAATAAAAAGAGAAACTTATTAGTTAACTTGTCATCATGTTCAGTAGGTTCCATATTTTCTTCAAAACTTTTTTCAATCATAGTTGTATCATGAGAAGTTTCCTAATCCTCATCATCAGCAATAGCAGTCCTAAAAGAAAAATCATCATTATCTGCTTCATTTTCTTCTTCTGCCTTTTTCATTTTATTTGTAATACATTTTTTTTTATTTTTTTTTATTTTATTTTTTTTTAATTTTTGCAGTGTTGTAACTAGAGGTTTAAAAGTCTCACTCAAAAGACTTTCTGTGGCCTTTTTACCCATCTTTAGCATACGATGTTTCCGTCTAATTGCATCGCTAGCTTTCGCTATTTGACTGAGTACATCTATTTCCTTTCGAAATATGTTTATGTCTCAATGTCTCAGACTAAACTAACTTTATTCTCAATCAACATCTTATATTTATAGAATAATGAAACAATTGAATACTCTTCTATATCTACCTTGATTTAAATTACTATCTATGTCGATAACTAAAAATCCATATTTATCATTATTCCAACATGCTAAGCATAAATCTCTAAACTTAGTGTATGTCATATCAGGATTTACATGATCATCATATACATGTTTGAGATTTTTATCATATTGTCGAAAAAGAACTAATAAATTAACATTATCTCTAACTAAATGTTTAGGGATACGAGCATAAGTCTGACATAGATAAAAACAGTCAACAATGACATGTCTATCCATGCAAAAGAAGACTCTAACATTGTTTTGCTTTTCACATGCAATGTCATCAAATATAAAGATAGAATTGGGTTTAGCTTTGTCAGGTGAAACTACTTGTTCATGTTCACTAAATGGAAAATACTCTACACCATCTACATTTTTCAGTACTTTTTCCAAGAATTTATACTTGGGCTGATGTAGAGATTTTGAGTAGAGATACATATTTTAAAATCTGAGACCATTTGGATGTAAAATTGGAGAAAGCAGCACATTTGTTTTACCACAATTTGATGGTCAACAAAAAACTGCACGAATACTATCTGAGAGTAGACTACCGTGAAGTTTCACTCTCTTCAGCTTAGGCTGAATGAAAGTATCTGTATTTGCAACCGGAAGTTTGATTGGTTGTTTCTCGAACTGCATCTTGATCTTGACTATCAAAAAAACTATAAATAAAGTGCTTATATAGCTTGCATACAGCAGAGAAAAAGTTATAAAAAACGAGGTAAAGGTCTTATTAATAGTATTATCAATAAGTTACCTTTTGAGTTACATTTACCAGGATACCAGTATTGTGGTCCTGATACTAAGTTGGCAAAATGATTAGATGGAGGTGATACATGTATTAATCCACTTGATACTGCTTGCAAGGAACACGATATTGCCTACTCAAACAATCGAGAGAATATTGAAGCGAGAAACGTTGCAGATAGAACACTAGCTGAAAAAGTGTGGCAACATGTTTTATCTAAAAACTTTGAGTTGAGAAAGAAGAAGAAGAAGAAGAAAAAGATAAAATCAATGAAACGAATAAGGCTGAGAAAGATTGTGGATGCAGCTAAAAAATCCATGATTCATAGTAACAATGCTCAAGTCACCATCAAAGCTGCTGTGGAGGGTGCTCGAAAAGCTGTTAGAAAGGCTGGAGGTAGAGATAAGATGAGAGCACCTCGTATTCTACCTTTACCTTCAAAAATTGGTGGTATTTTACCACTAATTCCAATTTTCGCTGGACTCAGTGCACTTGGGAGCACTTACAGGTGGAGCACCTGGTGTAGCCAAAGCAGTAAATGACTCCAATGCAGCCAAGCAGCAACTTCAAGAAACTGAACGTCATAATAGAGCAGTAGAGGAGTTAGCTCTTGGAAAAGGCCTATACTTGAAACCCTATCGACAAGGTTTAGAACTTTATCTCAATCCTTGCTATCAAGGTAAAGGTTTTAAATCGCAGAAATGTAAATTAAAAAGTAAAAGAAACTTGCATTGAAGCTACCACGTCATGCCTTAACTGATTTTGATATACTCAACTATACCAAGATTCTAAAAATTCCGTATTTTCGTGGAGTCTTTATGGGGAATGAATTGCCTATCAACGGTTCTCATAAGAATGAGTCTGCCGTTATTAATCTTGAGACGGCCCTGGCACACATTGGGTAGCATTTAAAAAGAATGGTAATGAAATAATGTACTTTGACAGTTTTGGCAATCTTCAACCACTAAAAGAACTTGTCAAGTATCTGGGTGTTGGTAGCTTCATAAAATATAATCATGATAGATATCAAGATTATGATACATTTCAGTGTGGTCATTTATATCTTAAATTCTTATGTGGACAGCTTAAAATAAAGAGTAAATATAGTCTATATAAGTGCAAGAACTTTAACCAAACAAAAATTATGCTCTAGGGCTGGTTGAACTACTCACTTTCAATTCAATTCCTAACGTTGACGTAGGCAAGAATAAATTTTATATTGAAGATGAAGTGGTAACTATACCCCCAGGTAGCTATGAAATTAAAGATATTGAAAAATATGTACAAAAGAATTTAAGAAATCATCAGATTCACCAGTAGCTATCCTCAAAGTGAATGCTCTCAGAGTTGAGTGCAATATTACAACTGGAGCTTATATTAAGAGTCTTAAAATCCATACGATTCATGAATTCTTCCCAATAGTTCCACCTGGATATAAGATCATTGAAGTGCCATCACATGTCATTTACCTTCCGATCGCTGTAAAGACAATACATATATTCAGCTCCGCATTGTTGATCAGGACGGAAACTTGGTGAATTTTCGAGGAGAAACTATAACAATTCGATTACACGTAAAGTCAACGTGATAGGTATTGTATATAATCGCAAAATGGGTGGAAGCTATATAAGTAAACCACCATGTCAAAAATCAATCAGTCTTCAAACAGTTCACAAGATATTAACATCTCAGAACGCACTCTTCCTGAAGCAACTAGGCCTCAGCGTCGTACAAGAAAAAAGAAGAAGAAATATCGACCAATAATTTATATTTTTTTTACCTGCCGCTGTTACAAATATGGAAGAAGCATTAAACATTCAAGCTCTCCAGTGAGATTCATGAGACTATGAGATTCATGCTCATCAGCTCTATGCTTCATCATCTCTTAACAATAATGATGAAATAAGAATTGCAGTTCAACTTCAAGATTTATGTATTCTTCCAAGTAAAAACTCATTGCGTGTACATGGATGATTAGTTACAAATGATGGAATTACAGCTGCGACAGTTACCTTTTGCTTCTTTTGATCCTCATCCAGCTTTTGATTATCAACTTTCTTCTTCTTTTTCATAACAACCATCTTTGGTCTCGTCTTTTTTCGTATAGTTGGATCGAATAGTGGTGATTCCAAAACTTCGATTTTACGCGCGATTGTCTTTTGCCGGTAACCACCGAATGATTTTGAAGTTGATAGTCTTAAAACTTCTTTTATTGGGGAATTTGGTGAGGCATTCTCCTTGTGTAACTCTGGCTCATCATTATCATCTCATGCTGGTGTGTATGTATAAGTGAAAAATGCTGTTGTTAATTTTACATTGTTCTCAAGTGTGTACTTTATTTCAGCTCTGTAGAATTTGTTAGAATGAGTGAAAGTTCGGAAAGTGATCGCTGTATATTTCCTCCTAAATTCAGTTGAGTTAGACCTGAGTGATAGATCAAGCGGAGTGACCTGTAAAAGAAAATTATACATATAAAAGTCAAAACATCAAGTTTAACCTTACACTGAGAAAAGATATTTTCTTATTATTATTTACTTAATCCTTAATACTAACTTGTTCTTTTGATGATTCTGCTGGGAAATCGTCACACAAATCGAACTCAAACTTGGGTAAAGTATAGTCCTACTAGGTAGAACTTTAGAGGAAAAAGATTTTTTCGATTGGATAAAAATTGACCGAGATAGGGGGTGGGGAATATTTTGAATTTTTTCGATTTTGTGCGGTTTCGTGCTATTTCGAAGATATTAAGCTCCTTTCCTGTGGAATATACAAAATTTTTCCCCGCATGTTATTGATAGCTTTTTTCCTGGTCTATCCAATGATAAAAAAATTGAAAATTTGACCGATTTTTTTGAAAATCAAAATATTTTTGACTATTGCAGAAAAAAGGCATATTTTTTTTGTCTCAAAATCAAGCTTAAGTCTTTATTTTTCGATGCTGTTAATTTCATTTTGCCGTTTTTTGCTGTTTTTGAGAAATTAAATAAAGAGTAAAGCGCCGCACCGACAGCGCTCGAGACTACTGGGCTTCTCGCTCGCCAGAACTTCTTCGGACTCATTTATCGTATCAATTATGAATATTTATTATTTATTAAACTGCTCTCTGCATTGTACAGGGTTAAGACTGTCATTAACGTTTTCTAATGCCTTCATTACAGTATTTGTAGGGACGTAATATTGAGGAAATAAATTTCTATCTAATAAATATATTGTAATACGTAGAAATATTCTTTTTCCTTAATATTACGTCCCTACAATCAGTGTAATGCAGACATTAGAAAACTTCAATGACAGTCTCAACCCTGTATAATGCACAGAACAGTATACCGAAAAGAGAACATCGAAAAGACCAAAGAAGTAATTTATTTTTAAGAAAATGAGAAAGTTAAGAAGTTGCAAGCAATCAGAAAAAAGAAGGGAAAGAAGAAGACTTTCAAATAACTTATAAATAAAATCGAACTCTACACTTAACGCAATAATGACGTACACGATGACATGCACTGTTTCCACGTATTACAATATATTTCTTAGATAGAAAATTATTTCCTTAATATTACATCCCTACAATGAGTTTAATGTAGGCATTAGAAAATTTTAGGGACAGTCTCAACTCTGTACAATACAGAGAGCAGTTTAATAAATAATAAATATTCATAATTGATACGATAAATGAGCCCGAAGTTCGAAAAAAAAAACGGCAAGATGAAATTTACATCATCGAAAAGATATAGACTTAAGCTTTATTAAAAAAAAAACTTGCCTTTTTTCTGCAAAGTCAAAACTATTTTGATTTTCACAAAAATCGGTCAATTCTTTAAAAAATGGTTATTACCATTTGATAGACCGGAGAAAAAGCTATCAAAAACATGTGGTTCAAAACGTTGTATATTCCATATGAAAGGAGCTTAATATCTTCGAAAGAGCACGAAACAGCACAAAATAAAAAAAATTCGAAAAATTCCTCCTCCCCTATCTTGGTCAATTTTTATCGAATCGAAAAAATCTTTTTCCTCTAAAGTTCTACCTAGTAGGACTATATTTTACTCGAGTTTGAGTCCGATCAAACAAAGTCCTCACTACATGCTCTGCTGCCCCACTTTTTGCAAGCTGCGCATGCGTAGAACAATGTGCAGAAATTCTAACGCACACTAGGTGAACTACTAAATCACTAGGCCGAAAAGGTAGTATACTGACATACTAAACTAGCTTTAATGCATGGTATAAATATGCATTACCGACTGAAGGTACCACTTGATAGAAATTTGCATTACCGATTGGGTTTGGTACCGGCCGGAGGTAATTTTGCATGGAGGGTACAAGTCTGCATTACCAGCTGGAGGCATCACTTTGGTAGAAATCTGTTTACCGACTGGGGGTAATCTATCATGGAGCAAAACAATCTGCATTACCAACTGAAGGCATCAGTTTGATAGAAATCTACATTACCGACTTGAACTGATACTGGCCGGGGGTAATTTAGCATGAATGAGAACTTTGCTCGACCGATAAGTGTTCACGTACATGCTTAGTACAACTACCGTCAAGACTAGACGGTCTAGACGATGTCAGATCTGGGCCAGATCTTACAGCAGACTGCCAGAAAATTTTTTCACTCGGGAATTTTGTTTTGTCCTCAATCGCGATTTACTAAACTATTCGGTAGATACTCCTTCACATTTATCAAAATTTCACATTCTAAGCATTAAGTTTTCATTATTTTAACTTTACTGAACTATTTTTCTCAGTGTAAACTTCACAAGATCCTGCAAAGGTTTCTACACAGGGAACTGTGTAGGAAAATTTCCAGGACGAAACTGCATATGAAACTTTAGAGGTTCTCATACGGAAACCTATATAGGAATAATTTTCATTTACATACAAAACTTCAGAGGATCCTGCAAAGGTTCCTACATAGGAAATTGCGTAGAAAAAATTTCCAGAACGAAACTGCATCGCAAGCCTTACAGATTTCTATACGAGAACCTATATAGGAACAATTTTTACTTACAAAATTACACACGATGCTACAAAGGTTCCTACACAGGAAACTGTAAATCTAAATGTTCTTCTATAGGAACATGAACAGAATCCTTTAGAGATTCCTATACAAAATTATAGTTTAGTTCGGGGAATAGGAACATTTGCGGAAGATAAAACGTAAAGGATCTTACATGGGAACCGTCTTTCTCTCTGTGTGGGTACCTATGTAAAATCCTATGCCAGCGATTTCACGATCACCAGGAAACTGTACAGGAACCCACACAGGATACTTGTCGAGGAGTCACTCGTCAGAACCTACATGGGAACCCACATAGGATCATGTACAGGTTCCTTCAAAGATTCCTATATAGGATTCTATATAGGATTTTTCAATAGGGTGTCTATATGGCAAATAGAGTAAATGCCCGATGGGCCGATGTGGCTGATAGGCCGATTAGCCGGTGTGGGCCGACCGTGTGGCCGATCAGTCAATAGAATACCTGGGCTCGTTTCCACGGTTTCACGTCCCAGTCGGAGCCTGGATTACCGACAAACACCTGTAAGTGTTACAGAATAGTATCTGTAACGATTTCTCGAGTCGAAATATGTGCCCTACTTTGACGCTCTCTCATTTGTAGGGGCTAAGGATTTAAAATAGACACTATTTCAATGCGATTTTTGTTCCCACTTTGGTGTTCTAATGGGCTGAGTTAAATCAAAATGGAAAAAATGTCTTAAAAAACAATTATTAATTAAGAACATCGTTTATTCGCAGATATATTATGGATATTCTTATAATTTATTGTTATTTGTAGATTTAAACGCTTATATATGTATAACAAATAAAATTTAGCACGCAATGCTGGGGGGAATCGAACGTACGACCTACGGGACGCGAGTCCAGTTACCCTAACTGTTCAAAAAGATATATATTTCACCCTTTGACACTTTTTCATATCATGCATTATTTGGCTTTACATTATTTTTTTTTAATTTTAAAAATACTCTAACTTTTTGAAAGTTATCGTTAACGAAAAATAAAAATCTAAAAACGGTCACTAGGGTGGTTCAAAAAAACTTTTTTTCTAGAAAGTCTCGATCCCCTCAATTTGATTCGAAACCCGAAAATAGAAGGGTGCTGCTGCACACTCAATTTAGGCGAGCTGCTCGCCCAAACTGGGAAGGAAGCTATTCTAATTCGTGGTAGCTCGGTCGTCGTGTATTTGGTGTTGCATCTATACCTGTTGGACGCGCCGCTATCCCAAGATTCTCTCAGTGTAGTGATGCATAACGATACGAGACACTCAATTGTCTTGCTCATTTCAAACGTTTGAGAAGCATTCTCAGAAATTGATAATTTCATTGTGTCTTTTGTTTTTATCGTCTCATCTCATCTCGTTTCTCGAACGAGTTATCGGTGTAAAAAGTTACTGAAAATTGAGCAATAATGTTAGCACACTATGTATGACAGTTTGTTTTAAATTAACACATGATGTTAGTCGAAATCCATAACCTTTTTAGAATAGGTTTATTGCTATAGTGATGAGACTTTTAATTTCAAATGTCAGTTTTCACATTCAAAAAACAGTTGATATATGTACCATATACACTCGACTTCCCCAAAAATTATGTTCCCAGTAGTAACATGTTCCAAATAGTAAAGACATTTCGTTCCCAATAGTAAATATAATATCACACTATTATCACTTGATAACTACTGCACATGCGTTGGGCTCGGCATCTGATTGGCTGTATTCGTATTTGATGTGACGCATGCGCAATTTATATGAAATTTGAGAAAAAGAATTTTTTAAATATTCGGAACGACTCTGGTTTCAACTTCTTTACTATAGGGGAAGTCGAGTGTACGATATATTCGACCTTCCGTGAAACTCACTGATATGAGACGAGATGAGATGAGATTTAGAAAAAAAGACGAGAGCTTTTCTTGTTATTGCTCATTTCTCAATTTGTTTAAATAATTGAAAATTAATGAAACATTGTTAAACAATATTCCATTAGACCAATAGTAGTAATTTTTATAAAGAACAACGTATTTTTGAAAATAATATTATTTGAACAAATGGAATTTGTTTAAGTAATTAAAAATTAACTAACCAATGTTGATAAATATTCCATTAAACTAATAGAAGTAATTTTTATAAAAAAAAGAGAATAAAGCGCACAGAAGACCGGTTTTATGAAAAATTGACATTTTTGGTTTTAAAAGAAGTTTTCAAGGCACCGATATGAAATTCTTTGTTGGATAGTCCTCTACAATCTCTATAATCTCCCGTAACATTTTTCGAAACCTTGAAAAATTATTTCAAAAACTCCAAAAAGTGATTTTTTCCCCATGCAATTTACACACAGCCCGTGCGGAAATTGCCTTGTTTTGCCTTATTTTAAAAAGGCTCGTATTAGGCTCAATACAGAAATTAAAAAGTTGCAAAGCGGCACTCATCAGGTGCGAATACGGTACGTATAGGTTACCCTTGTTTTTAAATCAGGCATCCGAAATTTTACCGCATTTACGGAACCTACTTGACCCTGAAAAGGTCCAGATAAGTGCGCCTCCGTTGGTGACAAGGCGTACTGAACTAGAACCAGATTTAGGTACAAGACGAGGGCCATTTTGTATACCGTGTGTTGACCATATGTGACGCTTGTATAATTTAGTTTGTGTGTAATAACTAAAGACAATAAAACTGTGGATCGTATAACATGAAAAAGAGAGCAAACTCGCCTTCGAGTTAAAAAAAATAGAGCTATTGGAAAGGTGTTACAACAATAAACGCATCGTCTTTTTCTTCAAATGAATCTTCTGATTACTCTTCGTCTGTTAAAAATGCAAAAGGTAAGCCAATCATTTATTAAAGTATTATTTATTAACTATTTTTAATCTCAATTTAGTGGACATTTTTACGAATTGAAATGGCATTATTTATAATAAAAAATAAAAAGAATATTTTTCAGCATTTTAAACTACGCCCGAACAGCAACCAATCAGTTGCCGAACGCGACACATGCGCATTTGAGTAAGGAGTTGTCGTTGGGAACAATGTGCTGAGAGTCGCCTACCGCCGTGAAATTAGCACGACAACCATAGAAAATCAAACTTTTTCTGTATGGAATCGTTTCGTGGTCGTTTGGTGGTGGTTGGTAGTCCAATTTGGACGTTTGGTGGTAAAAATTGAAAAAGATATTGAACTTTTGAAAAAAATTAACGGAGCATCCCAAAATTTCACTATTTTGAATTTTGGTCGCACCAATCGATTCAAAATCGTTTGGTGGTGTTTGGTACTCTAATTTTATCGTTCAATAATTAAAATTAACATAATTAGCGTAATTTTTATAATTTTATAAAAAAATTACAAGTGTCGCCACTAGGAGGTCGGTGGTGTACTCGTGTACTTATTACTGGCGCGAAAGTTTTAAAACTAGAGAATTCCAGAAATACGAGAAAGAGTATTTATTACTTAAATTTTTAATATTTTTAAAAATTTCTTGTGGGAATCGTTCGGTGGTCGTTTGGTGGTGTTTGGTAGTCTAATTTGGACGTTTGGTGGTAAAAATTGGAAAAGATATTAAACTTTGAAAAAAATTAACGCAGCATCCTATAATTTCATTATTTTGAATTTTGTTCGCACCAATCGATTCAAAATCGTTTGGTGGTGTTTGGTAGTCTAC